>JAODAL010061460.1:0-20309 GCA_025379985.1 Phyllomedusa bahiana | reverse complement strand
GAATCTATGCCACGAAAATTGGGGCAGTTTGAAGGCAAAAGGGGGTCAACCCTTTACTCAGGTGTCCTAAAAAAGGGGCCGGGGTGAGTGTATATGTGTAAATATATAAATAATATAAATATATTTTATAAAAATTATATATAAAATAATATATATATTTATAAAAATATAAATTATATTTATATAATATATTTATTTTTAATATATTCCAGAGAGGGAAAGATAGAGAGATCTGTGTATTTATCCTTTGCACACCTTATTCTTTCTGTGAATAAGAGACAGAGAGAGAGAAAGGGTCATTATTACCATTTGGGCACTGCAGGTGGAGAGTTTGCCCAGAGCTGGAGAATAGGCGGTAATCTGGAGAGGTTACTGTAATGCTACCCTTCATATCCCTTACATTACATGAAGGAAATAATTTTTTTTTCCCCTTTTCTGTTTTTGTAAGTTTTGCCCACAAATTTTTAACTTTGAGAGAAAATTTCCAAAATAAAATCCAAAAAATTCAATTGCTAAATTATAAAATTTTTTTGCATTTTTTGAGACAAAAAGTATTTGAACACCTCCCAAAACCTTAAGGTTCGGGTCCTACAACATTAAAGACAGCTGTTTTAAATATCTCCTTTAAAAAGACTCCTGTCCAGGGACTCAATCAGTCAGCTCTAACCCTACAAGGGGGGCAAGACCATAGAGCCTATGACCCAAAGAAAAACCCCCCACTGAAAAAGCTTGTGGGTGGAAACATTATTTTTGGGGGGTTTCCTGCAAAGGGGCACAGGACTACTTCACTGCCAAGGAAGTTTTGATGACCATGACCGTAAAATCCTAAGAACAACCCCTTCCCCCCATCAAACATTAAAATGGGTTTGGTGGGCTTCCAGCAAGACAATGCCCCAAAACATACAGCCAAGGTAAAAAAGGGAAGGGGCTCAAAAAACAAGCCATTAAGGTCATGGAGTGGCTTCCCAGTTCCAAACCTAACCATAGAAACTTGGGGAGGAAGTTGAAGCTCTGAGTTGCAAATAAACATCCCCAAAATCTTAATTTTAAAAGACATAAAAGAGAATAACCAAAATTTTCCTCCTGAGGTGCAAAAAACCTCTCATCAACTAAAAAAAAGTTAACTGCGTGCTTCCCAAAAGGGTTTTGCCACCAAAATTTTAAAGGGCCCCACATGTATAAAACGTCGGGTTAAGCTTATTTTGTTCCCCTTTAGCAACCAAAGAGTTCCCTTACATTCTCTGTGCTCTGAAAGAATGAAACGGGTCTCTATTGGGGGTGCTTGGCAACAAAGAAAGTCTTAGACCAAGACGTTTTTTATGCATCCCCCCTAAGTTGTTTGCCAAGGGATCAAAAACTTTATTCTCACTTCAAAATGCAAATAAATTTTTTATAATTTTTACAATTTTATTTTTTAGATTTTTCTTTTGGGTATTCTACTTTTCAATGTTTAAAATTAAAATCCCTTAAAAATTATAGATGTTATGTCTTTTTCGTGGGAATACTTAACAATCACAAAGGGTCAAATAATTATTTCCTTCACTGTATAAAAATTAATGTGCAAACATTTTAAATTGGATCCACAATAAAATTTTAAAACATGTTTTTGTGACCCTCAATAGCTAATTGTTCCCAAACGTTCAAATGATTAATTATTAACCCGTTTTCAAGTTCAGTCGCTGTCTGCTCCCTAAAAAGAAACTAAAGTCCCGGGCTGCATTTAAAATATTTCATCACTTACTCAGATGGTGTTCATGTTTTATCTCTGTGGTCTGACCCAATAGGCAAACTTTAAGGGAGTTAGGTACTTTAATATGACCTAATTTAAATATATTAGCCCAATTTACTATTGTTGAGATTTTTCCACATGGAAAACAAATCTCGTTTTGGAAATTCTGTAAGATCCCATAAGATAGAACCTAAGTGAAAAAAAAGGTTTTAATATATTCCCTTAAGAAATAGAGTTGCACATTAGATGATCTTGACAAGTGGGAATCATTACAGATCTTGGTAAGAAATGAGAATTGGCATAAATCAGTGATCGTTTAGTTTTATTAGCTGGGTGGTTATAAAGGGAAATTAAACACAATGGTCCTCATTTATCAAAACTCTTTTTTTTCCGACAGCAACCAATCAAATGTTAGCTTTCATTCTTACAAAGTAGTTTAAAGATGAAAGCTGAGCTATAATTGGTTGCCATTGGCAATAAAGACAGTTTTATAATTAGACAGTTTTGAGAATTGAGGCCCATTTTCTCTAACCTATAAACAATGGGTAGGGGGAAGAAGCAAATTTATTCTGCAGGTGTGAGGTATACCAGGACAGTAGAATAGTCTTAGTCAAAATGTTTTTTGAATAGTGGAAATATATTAATTCCTATCAACATATGACATGAGTACATCATACTGTGGGTAAGCAGCTATGGAATGGGCTCACTCGTTGGTGACAGAGACCAGCTGTTAGTTACAAATGACACCCATCGCTAACAGCAGGGATCAGAGCCCGTTCTGATCCCTACTATTTAGCCCAGCGTAAAGTTAGAAAATAGAGAATGTTTTTATTTTGCTAAAAGTACTAAAACATAATGAAAACCCTACATATTGGTATCACTGAAATTGTAGCCACCTGCAGAATACAGATAGCATATTAATACCGTATAGTGAGCACCATAAAAACAAAAACCCCACAAAAATGGTGCAAGTATTTTAGGAGTTAAGTACAAGAATTTTGTATATTTCCGATTGGACTAGATAATCACAGAATAGTAATGTTCCCCGATTGTTAGGATCGGTCTAGATCCATCATAATTCTAAAATAGAGCCTAGCTGAAGTTTAGTTGACTGAATTTTATTGGTTGTCTCATCATTCCACACACACAAAGGTACCATTACCAGACTTATTTGGATGTATATCTTGTTAAATGCAAACAGTATAATTTGTAATTGTTCCTATAGTCTTCCACTTACTTGTTCTTTGACTACGGTATTTGTTATACCTGGTTGACCTGTGAATCATTGTTTGGTATCTGATTGTTCAAATCATTGCCCAGTGCTCTTAATCAAATGCAATTATTGTACAATCTATATGAGTATTCTAACTGTATGCTGTGTTATATATGTTCTCTACTTAAAATTTTCAATAAAAATTTTATTGTTGAAAAAAAAAATGGTGCAAGTATGTTTTTTTTTTCATATTTCACCATACTTAAAAATAATTTTTCCAGGACATCAATGGCTTCACTAAAAAGTGCATCTTGTCTCACAAAAAACATGCCTTCATATGTCTATGTAGATGGAAAAATATAAAATGTATGGCTTTTGAAAAGCTGTAGAGAAAAAAATGAACATGCCAAAAAATAAGGACCAGGTGGTAAAAAGGGGTCAAATTAGCATGTAAAAACAGTAAAGACTTAAACGGTAGGGCACAACATTTTCAAATCCAGCCTGTTCTGTGGAGCTTATTGTTATGTTGCTCAGCACACAATTTAGCGTGATAATAACAGTGGTGGGCTGATACCCTGTTTCCCCGAAAATAAGACACCCCCAAAAATAAGATATAGTGCTTTTTTTTTTTTTGTTTGGCTGCTAATGCTTGTGATGAAACAGTATATTAATACAAGTTGATGTTTTGTTCAACAATAAATGTGAATTATTGTTCATAGAAAAAAAAAACATCCCCTAAAAATAAGTCTTAGCTCGTCTTTAGGAGCAAAAATTAATATAAGACAAAATTTTATTTTTGGGGAAACCGGGTAGGATATTTCAATCCACAAAGTCCAGTACAATATAATCAACCGCACATGATTTCCAGCCAATATTTATTTATTGAAAAATGTATCACAACAACATCATATTTTCTTTAACATTTTTAATCTGATAGTGATCTTTATAATAATATTCATGTCGACATGTAGAAGATCTCGTCTTATTGATATGAGAAAAGAGTGCCGCCATACCAAGCTATGGCCAGATCCCCTATTTACCTTACATGCCGACTGTGACTATTATGATAAAGGTCAAAATCAGACTGATAAAATTTAAAAAAATATAATGTTGTGATACACTCTTAAATAAAGAAATATTTGCAAGAAATCATGTGCGGTTTATTATATCATACTGTTCTGGGGAGTGTCAACCATTCTACACATCTCATCATTTATATAGCTACTGTAATACAGCCCAAAGACAGGCAAACCAATTCCACACCTCCTAGAGTGGCCTACCAAAACCCTGTACCAGTCAGATCTTCAATGATCACCACAGACTAGATGGTATAGATGGAGACCTGCAGTGATAACTGAAGTGCAAAACAGGAACACCAGGCGCAGAAAGCAGTGACGAGTCGCAGCTGGGTATAGCCGTAAACAGGTAACGCAGATCCCAGGTGGGTACGGACTGGTACAGTAGCAGATAACAGCTGGTAGTAACAGACTGATACAATGTCAGGAACAGCAGTAACTAGAAGCGCTGGACAGCACAGGGTTAATGCAGATACACAGGTAACACAAGGGTTAACTCAGCAAGAGAACAGAAGGCAGGGGTCAGGATTCTAGGATGAACACCAAAGAACTGACAATGGAGCAAGAGCAGTAAGTTGCTTTAGTAGCCAGGGTTCACAGGTCACAGAGCAGGAAATTGGGACACTGTCCCTTTAAATTGCAGAATGCAGCCACACGAGTGTTCTAGGGAGCAAGCACACATAATGAGGAAGCCAGAGAGGATGGACACACGCAGGATCGTTTGCAGGTGAGTAATTCAGAACAGCAAGGGGTGCTGCTGGGACACCAAAAGGAACAAATGACTTAGCCGCTGCAACCCCTGCACAGGGAGCCACAGCGGTCACAGAAGAAAGGGCAAAGACCTCGGTGTGATCCATGACGCCCCCTTAAGGCCTTCCCTTCGTGCTAACTGGGTACCCTGAAATCAAATAGGGGTAACCACCTCCTCCTTGGTGTCCCAGGAACTGTCTTCAGAGGAGGTATACTGAAAGTTCCGGATGACTTCTTAGACTTGGGGAGCAGAAACAGGAGAAATGGTGGGCAAGTGGAGAGTTGGGCGGGTTTCAGAGATGACTTTAAGGTTCAGGGGCTCTTCTTGCTCTTGAGGCTCCTCCACTGGCAAAGCAGAAGAAACGGGCATAGAAACGTTGGATGAGCAGACCTGAGGCAGCTTGAGTGGCATTGCTCGTCCCACTGAATAACTTGACCTGTTTTCCAATCCAAGGACGGGCCATGACTAAGGATGAGTGAATCGAATCTGACGAAGTGGTAACGAATCGTCTTTTTTTCTAAAATGGCCACTAGCACATGGCGTGACATAGGGCAAAGAGCTATGGGAGAAAGAAAGGAATGCCCTCAATGCCATGACATGCAGACAATCAGCAGCCAGCCAGATTCTGTGATGTCACAGTCCTATAAATAAGTCAGACATACATCTCTCAGCAACCCCTCTGCAATATCTTTGTGATTATATTGTATATTTGAATGGTACGTTGTGTGAACTACATCTCTCAGCAACCCCTCTGCAATATCTGTGTGATTATATTGTATATTTGAATGGTACGTTGTGTGAACTACATCTCTCAGCAACCCCTCTGCAATATCTGTGTGATTATATTATTATATTGTATATTTGAATGGTACGTCATTCTGCTGGACTACAATCACCATCATCTCCCCCTAACTGCTGTTATGTCATTTTCCTATATTGTGTGTTTTGGTATTTTGCCTTGAAGTCCCAGCTCTGTTTCAAATAATTAGGAAGTGTTTATATGTTCAAGTAAGCCTATACCCAATTAGCCTTTGAAGAACTTCCTCGCTGCTATCTCTTTATAACCCCACCCGTTTCTGTCACCTGAAAGTGGTGATCTAAACAATAGACTCTTTATATTGAAGCTTTGGGGTCTGCAAGACCTTTTGGTCTGCCAGCATTTATTAAGTGACAGCATTTTTGAAGTGACAATGAATTTTGACCGAATTATGATCGAAGTGGGCAGAAGGGGCAGAAACGTATCTTTGTAAGTAACTAGGCTTTCTAACCTATAGCTTTGTCACCATGCTTACATTTGCAATCTATCTTGCTGCGCTCATCCTCCTTTCCTGCCGCCCGGTCATGCCTCCAAACATCTCTATCCCCATTAGGTCCTGTCTCCTTCCCTCTACCATGCACGCATCTCATGCATTACTTACCTACTTTACCTACCCCAAACCATCCTCTTTCAGGGTGCTGCACAAACATCGCTCATACTCATCACTGAACCATCTGCAATCACTTTTCATTCTCCTGCTTCTTGCTGCAGGAGACATCTCTCCCAACCCCGGTCCACCTTCCTTTACTGCTCATCCCACCTCTTTCTCCCACAGAAACCCTGCTAACCTGCGTAATCTTAGTTGTACGTCTTTTCCTCTCCCATTTAAATGTGCTCTGTGGAACGCCCGATCCATCTGTAATAAACTCACTGCTGTCCATGACCTGTTCCTTTCTAACTCCCTCAATCTCCTAGCTCTCACAGAAACTTGGCTCCAGCAATCAGACACTGCGTCCCTTGCCGCTCTCACCTACGGCGGCCTACACTTCACCCACACCCCCAGACCTGACAGGCCAGGTGGAGGAGTTGGCATTCTTCTCTCTTCACACTGCACCTACCAGGTCATTCCTCCTGTAACCTCCCTCAGTTTCCCTTCCTTTGAGGTCCACACCCTCAGACTCCTTCGGCCATTTTCCATCAGAGTCGCGGTTGTCTACAGACCCCCCCCCCGGCTCACCCCGCCAGTTTCTGGATCATTTTGCTGCCTGGCTTCCTCATTTCCTCTCTACTGAAATACCCACTCTCATCATGGGTGATTTCAACATCCCCATTGACTACCCTATGTCTCCTTCTGCCTAACCTCTTCTCTTGGCCTCTCACAGTTTCCTGACTCTCCAACTCACAAGGATGGGAACTCTCTTGATCTGGTCTTCTGTCGCCTCTGCTCTATTTCTAATCTTACCAACTCTCCTTATGAACTCTCGGATCATAACCTCATCTCTTTTACTATCAACAACTTTCAGCCTTCTCTGGACACACCTACCCGTCGCCCATTCCGAAATCTCCGCTCTATAAACACTCAGGAGCTCACAGACACCATACAGTCCTCACTGCCCCCAATCTCCTCTCTCTCCTGTCCTGACCTGGCTGTTAAATATTACAATGAAACTCTCACTACCACCCTGGACATGTTGGCACCACTCACACACCGCACCACCAGAGTCAGACGCCGGCAGCCTTGGCACACGCCTCAGACTCGCCATCTGCAGCGATGTTCCAGGTGTGCTGAGCGTCTGTGGAGAAAGTCAAAGCTACCTGCAGACTTTCTCCACTACAAATTCATGCTCAGGACTTACCACACTGCCCTTCACTGTGCCAAACAAAAATATTTCACCTCCCTCATCTCCACATTACACAACAACCCAAAACGTCTGTTTGACACCTTCCACTCCCTCCTCAGGCCCAAAGCTCAGGCCCCGATCACTGACCTCTGTGCTGAAGACCTGGCCACTCAATTCAAAGACAAAATTGACACCATCCAGCAAAACATCACATCACAATCCCCAAATAACACCCATCCTGTTCCTCCCCGCACGTCCTCTAATCTGCTCTCAGCCCTTGACCCGACATCAGAAGAAGTGTCCAGGCTTCTCCTGTCTGTCGCCCCACCACATGCTCTAGTGACCCCATTCCCTCCCACCTTATCCAGTCCATTTCTCCAGCTGTCCTCTCTCACCTCACTACAATCTGTAACCTCTCTCTCTTCACTGGGATCTTTCCATCTGCCTTTAAACATGCTGTTATAACTCCCTTACTTAAAAAGCCCGCTCTGGACCCTTCCTGTGCTGCCAACTACCGACCAGTCTCTAACCTGCCAGTCACTGAAAAAATCCTAAACAACTCCAAGCTCTAAAATATAACTTTTAATATATACCCATAAAAAATACGATTACGTATCTCAAGTCTACCTTAGTCAATATATTTTTTATATATACATATACACACTGTCCCTATCTAATTTCCCTACACTTATCCTCAAATAGACCAAGTAATCGTCCCGATAAGGACGGCCTAGTCTTTGTAGGCTCATCCTATTAAATCACTTTATGTCCCTATCAACCACCAGAAACATTAACATATATACATTTAAAGATAAATCAATTCAAAATCCAAACACAGTTATCACTAATTCCTGTAGAGTCCCATATAAAGTACTCAAAGGCTCACAGTCCACTGAAAATGAACACTGCAATTTTTCTCTTTCAATTATAGGGTAAATGTCTATATAGATCGTCCGTGTAGGGAACATAAAATACATTTATCCAACATCATCTCAAGATACATCAAACCTTATCCTCGACGCATTTTCCCCCCTCCATATTATGGGGTTCATCAGGAGGATCTCCTAGGGACATCACACTGACTCAAGATAGTCGTCTCCTCGATATGCTGATGTTACTATGTCCTGTATCCCATCTTAAATAGGTTCAATGACCGCTGTTTACCGCCCTCAGGTGCGCTCACCACTCGGCGTCTTCAAATCGCTGCTGCGCATGCGCCGGCGTTAGGCGGCATCATGGCAACCAGCGCCGTTCAGCCGCGCACGCGCCGATAACTCGGCATCTTCAGATCGCTACTGCGCATGCGCCAGCAGAGAGCGGCACCATGACAACCAGCACCGCTCAGGCGCGCATGCGCCGATAGCTCGGCGTCACATTGCTACTGCGCATGCGCCGGCAAAAGCCGGCATCATCACCGGCCAAAATCATCTGCGCACGCAGATAAAAAATTACTTTGTAAGGAAACAGAGTGGACCTTTAGAATGAAAACAATACAGCCAGAGGGTCTTAACGAACTTCTATATTTTGGCTGTTTTAATTTGAAATCTCCTGTAGTATATGTATTCAACGTTATCTCAGGGATTGTATATATTCTTGATCCCGAAACGTTATACTCTTGCATGCATCTGTATTGATTCATTTTTTCAAATTATGTTTCTCTATGCTCTATTAGGTATCCCTCTTTTAGATCTTGTGGATATATTTGGCCCAATGAGGAATATGTGGGTGGTATACTGAAACAGTTTTTATCTAACCACCAAGATGTGATATAAATATATAAGCTGTATACTGTTTGCCGCCAGTGGTATGTATACTTTATATCTAATTATTGGGATGTGATTTAAATGTGAAAGCTATATGCTGCGTGCCGCTGATGGTGTAGGTTTAACTTATGGTATTGGGCTGCGCCAATCTCTGGTTGAATGGAGAAATAGAACTGGACATCTTGCCCTATATAACATCTTTGAGATGGATATGGCGCGTTGGTTGGCGCGTGCGCAGATGATTTTGGCCGGTGATGATGCCGGCTTTTGCCGGCGCATGCGCAGTAGCAATGTGACGCCGAGCTATCGGCGCATGCGCGCCTGAGCGGTGCTGGTTGTCATGGTGCCGCTCTCTGCTGGCGCATGCGCAGTAGCGATCTGAAGATGCCGAGTGGTGAGCGCACCTGAGGGCGGTAAACAGCGGTCATTGAACCTATTTAAGATGGGATACAGGACATAGTAACATCAGCATATCGAGGAAACGACTATCTTGAGTCAGTGTGATGTCCCCTAGGAGATCCTCCTGATGAACCCCATAATATGGAGGGGGGAAACGCGTCGAGGATAAGGTTTGATGTATCTTGAGATGATGTTGGATAAATGTATCTTATGTTCCCTACACGGACGATATATATAGACATTTACCCTATAATTGAAAGAGAAAAATTGCAGTGTTCATATCAGTGGACTGTGAGCCTTTGAGTACTTTATATGGGACTCTACAGGAATAGTGATAACTGTGTTTGGATTTTGAATTGATTTATCTTTAAATGTATATATGTTAATGTTTCTGGTGGTTGATAGGGACATAAAGGGATTTAATAGGGTGAGCCTGCAAACACTAGGCCGTCCTTATCGGGACGATTACTTGGTCTATTTGAGGATAAGTGTAGGGAAATTAGATAGGGACAGTGTGTATATGTATATATAAAAAATATATTGACTGAGGTAGACTTGAGATACGTAATCGTATTTTTTATGGGTATATATTAAAAGTTATAGTTTAGAGTTTGGATGTGTTTAGGATGTTTTCAGTGACTGGTATGTTGTTCCAAATCCATATAGATACTATTTGTTTCTGAGGAAATTTTTCTGTGATTTATTCAGTCTCTAACCTGCCCTTCATCTCCAAACTCCTGGAATGCTTGGTCTACTCTCGCCTGATCCGCTATCTCTCTGCTAACTCTCTTCTAGACCCTCTGCAATCCGGTTTCCGTACCCTACACTCCACGGAAACTTCTCTCTCTAAAGTTTCAAATGATCTCCTGACAGCAAAATCTCAGGGTAACTACTCATTGCTGCTTCTTCTGGATCTCTCTGCAGCATTTGACACTGTTGATCACCACCTCCTCCTCAACATGCTCAGCGCCATCGGTATCCAGGACACCGCTCTCTCTTGGTTCTCTTCCTACCTCTCTGACCGCTCCTTCAGTGTCTCATTTTCCGGTTCTACCTCCTCTCCTCTTCCTCTTGCTGTCGGGGTTCCTCAGGGATCTGTTCTTGGTCCTCTCCTCTTTTCACTCTACACAGCCCCCATTGGATAGACCATCAGTAGATTTGGCTTCCAGTACCATCTCTATGCTGATGACACTCAACTATACACTTTCTCCCGAGACATCACTCCTGCCCTGCTACAAAACACCAGTGATTGTCTGTCCGCAGTCTCTGACATCATGTCCTCTCTCTATCTTAAACTAAAGCTCACTAAAACGGAACTTCTCACCGTCTACTAACCGACCTCACCCTGCTATTTCTCTCTCCGTGTGTGGCACCACCATAACTCCTAGGCAGCAGGCCCGATGTCTGGGGGTTATATTAGATTCTGATCTGACCTTCACCCCATATATCCAATCCCTTGCAACCTCCTGTCACCTGCACCTCAAGAACATCTCCAGAATCCTTCCGCTTTTCACTGTGGAAACAACTCAAACTCTCATTGTTGCTCTTATTCATTCTCTTCTTGACTACTGTAACTCCCTACTTGTTGGTCTTCCTCTCTGTAAACTCTCCCCTCTCCAATCTGTCCTGAACGCAGCAGCCAGGCTTGTCTTTCTTTCCAGCCGCTATACTGATGCCTCTTCCCTGTGTCAGTCTCTGCACTGGCTGCCTATTCAGTACAGAATACAACATGAACTCATCACTCTCACACATAAGGCTCTCCTCATTGCGGCTCCCACATACATCTCCTCTCTCATCTCGGTCTACCACCCTACCCGTTCTCTCCGCTCTGCTACTGATCTAAGACTACGAACCTCACTCATTCGAACCTCCCATGCCCGTCTCCAAGATTTTGCACGTATTGCACCAGTTCTCTGGAACATGTTACCCCATGTGATCAGGCACACTCAACCCTCACAGTTTTAAGTGCGCTCTGAAAACTCACCTTCTTAGACCAGCCTATCAAGATCCCTACTTGTTAAGCCCCCAAATTCTGTCACATATTCGTCACTTCCTGCACTTTGGCACCCACAGGCACTTATCTGTATATAGATGTATGGTTGGGATGGCAGGTTCATCCACTTTTTATGTATACTACCCCATATTTATGTAACGTGGCCGGACCATTGTAAACCAAGCACTTGTCACCCTTTGTTTCACCCATACACCCTAATAGAATGTAAGCTCTTGCGAGCAGGGCCCTCACACCTCGTGTCTCATTTGTCAGTAGCTTTTTTATAATATAATGTCTGGTTTGTCTGTTCTTATTCCCTCTATATTGTAAAGTGCTGCGGTATATGTTGGCGCTATATAAATAAAGATTATTATTATTATTTTAAATTCTGCCACTGTGTCTATTATGTACACGGATCTCCCTGCAGCAGCACTAGATTGCACTCCTTGCCAAATACTTCTGATTTTATTGTTACTGGGGTGAAATACCTTTCAGCTATACAGTGTGTGTGTAGCTGAACCAGCTTTTTTGATTTTGGGATATTGCTCTGTGTGCCAAAGATTTACTTTTTTCACTTATTGTGGTGAACTATCTTTGAAATACAGTGTTAGTGTTTCTCACATACACACATCCCCAATACAGGCAGTTTATTATGTTGGGATATTGTTCTCTGTACCAAAGAGTTACTTTTTCCATTTATAAGGTGAAACACCTTTGAAATACAGTTTGTGTATTTGTCATATACACACATCTGCATTAAACAGTTTGTTTTATTGTAAATTTTTTATTAAAAAGTATGTTAGACAGAGGTGGCAGACCCTTCACATGGGAGGGGCAGTGGCAAAAATGTTCCTGGAGCAGGCACAGGTCACAGCACAGTAAGGGGACATCGCAGCAGGTGTCAGTCAGCAAAGGCCAGAGCTAACGGTGTTGACCACCAAGCCAACGGTTCTTGAATGGTTGACTAGGTCATTAACTTCCTCCCAGATGACATCTGACAACCCCAGCCAAGAGTCGGTGGGTTCGTCAGACACAACCCGTAGTGGCATGGCCCAGGAGCAGGTCAGGACTCGGAGCCCTCACCTGTCCTCAACCCGCCTCGGTCCTGTTCGGTTCCCTCAGCCATAGAACTACTATGTGCTGTGGGCTCTGTGCCACTATACAGTGAGGACGAACTATTTGAGGACAATGAGCAGCTACTTGGCAGCAAATAGGTGTGGCAGACATCCACTGCTTCTTGCAGTAGGTGGGCAAGTAGTGATGAGGAGAGTGGCATGACAGGTTATGTTGTGAGCGGTCAGGCTTTATACATGGAGACCGTTGAGGAGGACAGCAGTGATGGCCAAACACTAGTCGATGACGATATAGCCGATGACACTTGGGAGCCGGATGAAGAAAGGGCTTCATTATCATCGTCTGGAGAAGAGGGCGGCAGCTTGCGCATCAGGCAGCGGCACAGCCAGCATGGTGGTAGTGTGGCCGGGAGTCAGCAGGGTGGCAGCAGTGTGAGGTCAGGAGCCAAGTGGCAACGGGGTAGACCACCCACTTCGCAGGTCCCTTCCGGCCAACTAAGTAGTGGGGCAGGGGCTCACTGAAGCAGCGGCGGTAGCAGTCAGCCAGTGTGGAGTGTTGATGTTAAAATCACCTACTCGGCGGTGTGGCAGTTTTTTGCCAAGACACCGGAGGAGGCGAACATGGGTATATGTAGAATCTGTGGGCAGAAAGTGAAGCGTGGCTAGCGACCTAATGATGGCACCAGAGCCCTGCGTCAACATATGCAACATCACAATCCAGTGGCCTGGGAGAAACGTGTCTCAGATGTGGTGGCCCATCCTGCCGCAGCAACAGCAGCAGCATCCAGTGGCAGTCATCCCATTTCAGGCAGTCAAGGCTCCACCACCTCTGCCGAAGGGAGCTGTCTGTCTTTCTCATCATCTTCCGGTCCAGATACTCCTGCTTCTCACCACTCATCACGCCAGCAGTTGTTCACCAAAGTGTTTGCCAAGAGACAGCGGAGTGCATGCAGCCATCCTATGGTGAAGAAGCTGACCATGCTCCTGCCCAAGTTGGTGGTACTGCAGTCCCTCCCTTTTCAAGTGGTGGACTCTGTACCATTCAGAGAAGTGATGGCTTGTGCCGAACCGAAGTGGAGAGTTCTAAGCCGTAATTTCTTTAAAAAAAAAGCAGTACCAGCCCTGCACAAATATGTAGAACAGAAGGTGGGCCAGTCCTTGAGCCTGTCAGTGTCTTCCAAAGTGCACGGCAGTGTGAACGTGTGGAGTTGTAACTATGGTCAGGGACAGCACATGTCCTTTATGGCAAACTGGGTGAATGTGCTTCCTGCCCAGCCACACCAGCAACTTGAACAGGAGACGTCGCTTTCTCCTCCCCGTTGTCAAACTGCTGATCCTGCGCCAATGTCCACCTCTTCCACCACCTCAGTCTTCACTGCAGCAACAAGTCTTAGTGCTCCTCCACCATACCACATGTGCAGGGCACTGCGGTGTCAGGAAGTTCTACACCTGGTTTGCCTGGGTGAATGAAGTCACACAGGGAAGGAACTGCTCTACTTCATGAAAGACGAAATCGATTCCTGGCTTTCTCCGCGACAACTGAAAATCGGAACCATGGTGACAGACAATGGAAAGAATATAGGGCGACATGTATGAACGTGCTTTACGCCTGTTTTTTGGCGTATACTGCGCCTCCCGGCCCGAATCCCCCTATCGGACGCAGGGATGCAGTGTTAGGCGCAGCGTTCGCCACTTTGAAGGGGCGGGCAATGGGCGCGGTGAGGGTGCGGTGTAGGCGTTCCGGGGCGGGACGCGGCGCGCTCGAAAACTCCGAGGCATGTACGATCGCGAGTTGGAAAAGCGAGGCGCAGTGCAGCGCTCGGCAGCTCCGACAGGCCGACCTGGTTTATTTTGGTCTAAATGCTCCGGCGGCGGCGAAATGAAGCAGGATCGGAACATGCAAGGAAGCAGATAGAAGATCGCGACAGAAATCTCGGCGCTCCGCTCCGTGCAGCAGGAGTATGAATCCGAAAAAATCGCCTTTAAAAAGGCGGAAAACAGTGTCAGAAAAGAGCTGAACCTCAAAAATAAACATAATTTAAAAATAAATCACTTTCCAAAAATCTAGAACGGCGCAAAATCAAGAAATCGGATATTGGAAATTGCTGGGAAATACAGTAATTCAAATTCTGAAAGCTATTCTCATTGGTCGGCATAAACTGGCCAGTCAGAATAGGAGCGACAGTGAACCATTAAAACCTATGGAGAACGATTGACCAATCAGAATCAACGGCGGGACAGTTCAAAATACAGTAAAAATGCAGAAAAGAGCTGATTGGTTGAGCTAGCGGGGGCTTGGCTAGATCAGCCAATCAGAATAGGAGCGACAAAGACCCATTATAGCCTATGGAGAATTTTGAACTAATCAAAATCCAAGGCGGGACAGTTCAAAATACAGTAAAAAGGCAGAAAAGAGCTGATTGGTTAATGCGGCGGGGGCTTGGCTATCCCAGCCAATCAGAGCGTGAGCTACTTCTCCCTTTGTAGTCTATGGAGAGATGGGCGCAATGCAATCTCGGGGCTCAGCGCCGTGCGGCATTGAGTATGAATAAAAAAAATCATTTTGATTAAGTGTAAAACATTATCAGATAAAGCGCTGAAACCTTCTTTAAAAATAAAGCACTTAAATCCCTAGCAACGCGTTTGTCGCGTTTGCCCAGACCGGCGCTACATAAGGAATTGCAATAGAGAGAATTGCCGGGAAATACAGTAATTCAAATTGTTTAAGCTCTTCTCATTGGTCGGCATAAACCGGCCAATCAGAATAGGAGCGACAGTGTCCCATTAAAACCTATGGAGAACTATTGAACAATCAGAATAGGAGCGACAAAGACCCATTATATCCTATGGAGAAGTTTTGACCAATCAGAATCAACGGCGGGGCAGTTCAAAATACAGTAAAAATACAGAAAAGAGCTGATTGGCTGAGCTAGCGGTGGCTTGGCTATCCCAGCCAATCAGAGCGCGAGCTACTTCTCCCATTGTAGTCTATGGAGAGGCGGCGCACTGAAATCTCAGCGCTCAGCGCCGTGCGGCATGAAGTATTAATAAAAAAAATCATTTTGATTAAGTGTAAAACATTATCACATAAAGAGCTAAAACCTTCTGTAAAAATAAATCAGTTAAAACGAAAAAAAAATATTAATTCAATAAAATCATGTTTATTTCTTTATATTCGTTATCCAAGGATCAATAGTATGGGTGCAACGAAAAGAAAGAAATAAACATGATTTTATTGATTTAAAAATTTTTTTCTTTACCCCCATATTTTTATTTTTATAACACATCGGGACAACTTCTGTGTTTTATCATTTGTTTTTCGGCCATTACAGTTTTTTTTCAGTTTTGTTAGAAAACCCATGGGGAGCGTCGCCGCTTCCCATTGGTCCAAAAAACGGCGCCTCTTTTAACTTAGCCAAATCACAAGCCGTCTGAATTTCTTTCCCCCATAGAACTCTAGAAAAAGTAGCTCGCGCTCTGTTTGGCTGCTAGACGAGCCCCCGTAGCTAAACCCAATTGCTCGTTTCGCCTTTTTACTGTTTTTTTGAACTGTCCCGCCTTTGAATATGATTGGGTAAAATTTTTCTCCATAGGTTATAATAGTGTTGAGCGTTTGCTTTGGCCATCGACATGGGCAAAAAGGACCACACGACAAGATAGCGATAGTGAGCGGTCAAAAAGGCGTGACCTTTAAAATTTTGGGGAGAGCAACAACACCTTCATTTTTACACCCAAAAAAGGCGGGGAAAGCGGGAAATTTTAACATCCAAAAACATCAAATGGATAGTGCTACATCTTAGCAACAAACTTAGGTTATAAAAGCCAAAAAGAAAAAAAAAACACAACATCAACCCCTGTCTTGTACCACAGCATGACCCAAAACCTGACCCCCAAAAATTTAAAAAAGTCCCAGAAGGCATTATATTTGAACCATCTTTTACTTGAACGGGACATTGAAATTCTATCCTGGAACGCGCATGACCCCCAGATTCAAAATGCCGGAAAAAGGGAGTCTTTAAACCCCCCATTTTATTTTTCACTGGCTTTGACTATCCTGTCGGCCACAGAAAAGGCCCCAAAACCCTAATGACCCCAATTCAAAAGTGCCGGGAAAAGGAGTTTTTAAACCCACCATTTAGTTTCACGGGCGACTATACCCTGTCCGGGGCCACAGAAATAGCCCCAAACCTCATGACCCCAGTTTCAAAAGTCCCAAAAAAAGGATCTTTCAACCACCTTTTTATTTTTCACTGGACAAACTGTCCCCGTCCTGGGTAGCGCTTGCCCTCCGTATGAGTGCGTACCAAAAAGCTTCCTTGGAAATATGGGGTTAAACGCCCTGTTACAAACCCCCTTCCCTTTTTTTGGCATTCTTTTCTTATTTTTCCTCAACGTCGGGGAAATTGTCTCGTACTTTTTTCTCTTCCGTGCTCCATCCCCATTCCTCTGAATAACCACATTTGGGGCAAGTTTTCCTGTACCTCCTTGTACAATTTTAGAGGGAAAGTTTTTAACAGCTTTTTGTACTGTAAATTTTTTTTGTAGTTTTTTTAGAAAAACATTTTAAAAAGGAGGAATCCCACCATTCTTTTTTTCTCTTTTTTTAATTGGGAAAAATGGGTTGTCTCAAAACAAGGATTGCTACATGTTAAAGATCTTCAAAAACAAGTCTTTTTTCAATATGGTCCATTAACAGTGTCCTACCTACCCGTTTTCTGACGCACCATTACCTTGAGCCACTGTTGACAATTGTGAAAGAACAAATGTCTGTTAGAAACAACATTTGTATTTTATAAAGACCTGTAGTATAGCCTGCATTTCAAGCAAAATGCCCCAAAAATTCAAAAGCATGACCTTGAGCCACTTTGGACCATTTGTGAAGAACAAAGTCTGTTAGAAACAACATTTTTTTTTTATAATAGGACCGTAGTATAGCTGCATATCAAGCAGCATGACCCAAAAAAAGAAATTATAAAAATGACCTTCTCAGCCACTGTTAAAAATTGGTGAGGAGAATGGCACTTAAAAGCACATTTCTGTCCAAAGGACCATGATTATTGCTGTATCTCACAGCAACATGACCCCAAAAAATTATAAAGATGAACTTCTCAGCCACTATAAAAATTGTGAGGGAGAAAATGCCACTTAGAAGCCACAATTCTGTTCCAAAGGACCATGATAATTTGCTGTATCTCACCGCAACATGACCTCAAAACCATTGATCAAAGCGAAAACTTCTAAGATAAAGTGAGTAAATGGAGATACAGGTTGTCATGACAACCTTGGTGCTTTTACATCTCCTCACATGCAAAACCAGCCAAATGACTGTTGGAACTGAGAATAAAATTGCAGTAAGAAATGATCATTTTAAAACATTTTTCCAAGAGGAACATTTTCTGTTTGAAGAGGAATGTGAATGTAGAGACCGGTGCAACTAAATCGGTGGACCTTCGGCATTGGGCCACAACATCATCAGAGATCCATGCCTGATTCATCTTGATGAAATTCAAACGAATCCCACATTATCTGTGGAAAGCCGATGCGTTTTGTCTGTAATGACTCCTCCAGCTGTGCTGAAGGTCCGCTCAGATATGACGCTGGCTGCTGGCAGGACAACACCTCCTATGGCGTGGACGAGCCAGCCGGCCATTCGTTCCATTTTGTATACCCAGAAAGTCTATTGGGTCCGGAACACAAAACACAAACATCGTGTTGAGACGCAAGATAGTCGTGCACCATGATCTTAAGCGGGTCTCTGTGTGTTGGATGGTGTGCCCTGAATTGGCATGCGTGGTGAAGTGGGTAAACAACGCTTGCCCGAGGTCACCATTAGCTTCTGCCACCTTTCCTGCTGCGCCGCTAACCCTACTTGCACTCTACAGCTGTCACGTCGCTAATGTTGTTCCACCGAGACATTGGGAACGTGAAGCAGACGCAACAGATGTCTCCATTGATCAATCAGCAAGGACTTCCATTTTCCTGCATATTACTCTCTATTTGGGTGGGTGGAAGGAAAGTGCTGAGTTTTGTTTTGTACCGGGGATCCAGGAGGGTGGCCACCCAGTAACTGTTGTTCATTTTGATGGCCTTAATGCGAGGATCATGTTGGAGGAAATGGAGCATCCAAGCACTCATGTGAGAGATGGAGCCTTGATTTCCAAGCCTCTGGGTCGAGGGGCACTAGCAAACTGATCTTCCTCATCTTCCTCCTCCGCCTCAAATTCGCGCCAACCTCTTTCCAAGGCAGGGACGTCGGTAACGTCGGTGTCTAGGAATACCTCCTCCTCCTTCCTCCGGCACAGCTTCAACACAGCCCTGACTTGCCTGAGATGATGCACCCTGAGAGCTGATGCGCCACCTTGCACTAGCTCTGGACCCCGAACCACTGCCTAATGAAGACCGATGAAATTGTGAAACTGTCGGGCCTTGTGGATTTGACGGAGAGAAAGGCTCCGTGTCCGCATCTGTGTCCGTCTCCTCCTCCGTCGCTGGCGGGACCTGTTGTTTCAGAGTGTCCAACGATCGTTCCAGAACTAAGATCACCACAATGCTCATGCTGACAAGGGCATTGTCCGCACTGACCATTTTGGTGGCTTCTTCAAAACTGGCAAGGATGGTGCAGAGCTCTTTCACCTGCCTCCACTCTCGGTGGCTCAACACCCCGAGGTCCGCACCGCTGCTTGTCAGGCCATGTGTCACTTCGTACTGCGTAATGGCATTGCGCTGCTGCCACAATCGCTGGAGCATGTGGAGGGTGGAATTCCAGCGTGTTGCCACGTCAACAATGAGACGGTTGACGGGGAGGCCGAGCTGACGCTGCAACGCAGCCAGGCGGACGAAGCAGGGTGCGAACGGCGGAAGTGCGAACTTAGACTTCGAGCCTTCCTCAGCAGGCAGTCCAGACCCGGGTAGCTCTTTAGAAATTTCTGGACGACAAGGTTCATGACATGTGCCAGGCAAGGGATGTGCTCCAGCCTACCGATCTTAAGGGCGGCCAGCAGATTTCGCCCGTTATCGCACACCACCTTGCCTGGCACAAGGTTCTTGGCACCCAGCCAGCGCTCGGTCTCGTTGCGGAGAGCCGTCCACAGCTCCTGACCTGTGTGTGGACGGTCTCCAAGACAGATTAATTTCAACACGGCCTGGTTTCTCTGGGCACGTGATGCCACCAGAGGACCTTGGGGGAAAGAACCCTGCACCATCCCTGCGGTTTTGAAGAGCGTGCGCCGAGCCTGAGAGCCACCGTCACCCCCAGAGACATCCCCCCAGCTCACCCAGTGAGCTGTCACAGAGATATAGCGGCCTTGGCCGTGCTTACTAGTCCATGTGTCGGTGGTCAGATGGACTTTTCCGGCCACAGATGCAGACAACGCGCTTGAAATTTTAGATGACACGTGGCTGGCAGGGCAGGGACGGCTTTTCTGGCAAAGAAATGCCTGCTCGGCATCTGGTATTGGGGCAGGCAAGGGCCATGACGTGGCGGAACCCATCTGTGTCCACCAGACGGAAAGGCAACATTTCCAAGGCCAAAAGCCTGGCAATGCCGACATTCAGGCTTTTGGCTTTGGGATGGTTTGGGTTAAAGTGTTTCTTCTGCTCCCAAACCTGGAAGACAGAAGGCTGGCTGCTAGACTGGCCCCTGTACGGCGTGCAGGTCGTCAAACTGGCGGAAGGAGAAGGGGTAGGATGGGTCTCTGGTGGTGCTGGTGGTATC
>JAODAL010061459.1:0-20311 GCA_025379985.1 Phyllomedusa bahiana | reverse complement strand
CCAAGCTGCTTGACATCCCATGAAATTTATCCTGCCAGCACCAGCTTTATCCAGAACCACACTCAGCACAGCTGGGGGGTGATAACTGACAAACGAATCTGTCTTTCCCCTGACAATGTGGATCATTTGATATTTATAAAAATGAATCGAGCGTGGATCTCTGACCATTTTGTTGCCCTGGTTGCCGATATCACTGATTAGTAAACTACGGCATGTCTTCTTGACAATGTGAAATAAACATTTAAACTACATAACATCTCATGTCTGTAGTTCCTGTGCTTCTCCAATTTGTATTCTACTGCTGCCAACAGCTAGATTTACAAGTCTTAGGGCTGAATTTATTTTGAAATATACACCTGTATGACCTTGATGTGCACTGCATGAAATCCTAACTCCTCCTCCTTGTACCCCTCCAAATCTTTATTTTTTTAAATGCCTCCACCTGTACTACCACCAAATGTACTAAATCTTGTTATCCTGAAACTCGATGTTTCCCATTGGCATGTTCTTGCTGCCGCCAATGGTACTGCCACCTAATCTTGTCGAACCGGAACCTCCATGTTCCCCATTGCCATGTTCTCGCTGCCACCAATAGTACTGCTGCCTAATCTTGTTGAACCGAAACCTCCATGTTCCCCATTGGCATGTTCTCGCTGCCACCAATGGTGTCGCCGTATAATCTAGTCCAGACTGCAGAGGCATAAGTTCAAGTTCTTGGGCCCTGGTGCAAAATGTGAAATGCCCGCGCCCCCCCCCCCTCCCGTTACCAGGGCTGCCATCAGTCATCTATTAACCGTTTCAGGGCCCTATACAACCAAATCAAATGGGGCCCAAACCCATTACTAGTTCCTTCTTTTTAACATACCAGTGGGCCCCTTTTTGATTAGGGCCCCTGACAGGAGTACTGCCCATATTGCCCTATTGGCACCCCTGCCAGTTACCATGTACCATTTCCAATACCGGTATCTTCTTATGTGTCAAAGGGGCTTTTGGGCACACAGGATACAGTGCCCCGTATTAGCTGCTACCGCTGCACCTCCTATAGCTACGACCTTGTTAGCTAGCTGTCCACACCTTTTCAGTTAGTCATTGAAAGGAATGAAGTATTTTTTTCTGTCACTCTTAGAGCTAAATTTTCTTCACTAAGTTGTTCCACGTATCCAGTTTACTGTTATGGCAGGTCAGTACAGCTTCTCCTCCCCTGTATACGTAGAAATATTAACCTGCAAATTTTCGCATTGACTTTAATGAGGTTCAAATCAAACCAAACACCACTACTCTTCGACATTCGTCTCGAACATTTTACTGTTCACTCATCTCTAGTTATCATGCCGCCAGCGTTGGGATGCTCCTCCGGTAGCTCTTCCGCCGCACCGCCTATGCAGAGTGATTGGGCTGTGCGGCTGAGGAGAGGTAGTGGCATCATCAAGTCACTTCATCGCGCTGCTGCCCAGTTCAGCACTACAGGGGCGCGGTGGGACTTCACCACACGGGGACCCGGCGTGCCCCACTGGGGGTGTATGTATGTATTCCCTAGGGTGATTACGACTTACCTATACAAAATCCACTCTAAAATAGAACTTTTAATTATTATCACTTAAAATACAGTGACCATAATAATGTCACTTAATACACAGCAACACAACGGGAGAATGAATATTCATTGCACATCAAAAGAGTACTAAATAAATTGGTAATCACCAAAAAATCTCCTATGTATACACAAAACGATAAACCCAAGAAAAAACACCAATGCAAGTGTGTACTATCACCTATTGTAATACTACAAAATGAGCGGGGACCTCGCCCCAAAAGGGGCGACCCACCTCCAGATGGCTCTCCCTATCACAGCCCTCCCGTCTATACACTTGCAATAGTGGTCACCAAAGCCCTCTTCACAGATAGAATAACACCACATCAATAGTGCAATACATAGTGCAATACATAAGATAAGTACAAATATAAGAAAAAATCTCACAGTCCTTCTTAGCATAAGTCACGTCCCGACGCATTTCCCCCTCTCAGTATCCTGAGGGTTCATCAGGGGACCACATAGGACCAGGCTCCAAAATGCGGAGCACTACACCAGCTGGTAAAGTACTGTAGTGTAGATATTGCCCACCTCTCAATCTTCCGCTTGACAGATAATGCAACATGATATCATAGCACTGAAAGTTATCTCAACTTTTTCAATGTATTTTAATGCCGTTTGTTGTAATCTATTGAAAACAATTCACATGGATAGCCTGAAAGCATTGACAAGGTAAACTTTGCTACATCCATATGTTTTTATCATGAGCACAACTATTTTAATGCAACCCATGATCACATGAATTTTTCTGTAGGCCCAGTATATAGGTCAAGTAGGGAGGGCTTAGAAACAAATATCACACCACCAATGCTAGGTTTGATGCTTTATTTCTGACTATCACCCCCTATATCATGCACCAATGCCTTTTGACACTTTTTTAAATTAGCAATATTTAAATACCGTATATACTCGAGTATAAGCCGACCCGAGTATAAGCCGAGGCACCTACTTTTGCCACAAAAACCAGGAAAGCTTATTGACTCGAGTATAAGCCTAGGGTGGAAAATACAGCGGCTACTGGTGAATTTTAAAAATAAAAACAGATACCAATAAAATTACATAGGCAGTTTAATGTCCCCCATAGACAGATATAGGCAGTTTAATGTCCCCCATAGGCAGATATAGGCTGGTATAGGCAGCTTAATGTCCCCCATATGCAGGTTATAGGCAGTTTAATGTCCCCCATACGCTGGTATAGGCAGCTATATTTCCCCCTAGGCAGGCTATAGGCAGGTAATTGTCCCCATAGGCAGGTTATAGACAGGTATAGGTCCTCATAGGCAGGGTATAGGCAGGTATAGGTCGTTATAGGCAGGTAAAGGCAGGTATAGGTCCCCCTAGGCAGGCTATAGGCAGGTATAGGTCCCCCTAGGCAGGCTATAGGCAGGTATAGGTCCTCCTAGGCAGGCTATAGGCAGGTATAGGCAGGTATAGGTCCCCCCTAGGCAGGCTATAGGCAGATATAGGTCCTCCTAGACAGGGTATAGGCAGGTATAGGTCCCCATAGGCAGGTTTAGGTCCCCCCTAGGCAGGCTATAGGCAGATATAGGTCCTCCTAGACAGGGTATAGGCAGGTATAGGTCGCCCTAGCAGGTATAGGCAGGGTATAGGCAGGTATATGTCCCCCTAGGCAGGGTATAGGCAGGTATAGGTCCCCCTAGCAGGTAAGGCAGGCTATAGGCAGGTATAGGCAGGCTATAGGTCCCCCTAGCAGGTATAGGCAGGCTATAGGCAGGTATGGGCAGGCTATAGGTCCCCCCTAGCAGGTATAGGCAGGCTATAGGCAGGTATGGGCAGGCTATAGGTCCCCCTAGCAGGTATAGGCAGGCTATAGGCAGGTATGGGCAGGGTTTTAAAACAAAAAAACAATCACTTACCTTGATCCCCGCTGCTCCGTCTCCCGGGCGCGCTCCTCGGTCTTCTCGGCATAGGCGGGTGATGTCATTAGGCTGCGCACACAGCGTGATGACACACGCTGCCTGTGCCGGAAGCTCCAGACGGCCGCAAGTATGCGGCCACCCGAAGTCCACTGCGGAGCAGGGAGCGCTCGCTCTCTGCACCACAGTGCTACCTCTTCACCTGCATGCGCTCCGGAGGAGTCGCATGCAGGGGAAGGGATCGATGACAGCGCCTGGGTTACCGCAGCGCCCGGACGCTGCCAGGTACTCGGCCTTCAGTTATATGCACTCCATGAGGAGTCACATATAACTGAAGCGTCCCTGTCGGCGCACGGGCCATCGCAGCGCCCGAGCGCAGACAGTGACTCGTGTATAAGCCAAGGTCGCATTTTTCAGCACATTTTTTGTGCTGAAAAACTCGGCTTATACTCGAGTATATACGGTAAATGAAACTTTTCAGATTAACCTCATGTTCTGTGGTTGGTTGGCTCTATTTCCCACTATAAATTATCTTAAAGGAGGAAGTGAATACTAAATCTTCCCACCACACACATTAATTGCACATGGATAGGATATGCTGTTAATGTTTAACAGGTGCAGGTCCCATCTCTGACACCCGCACCTATCTGGAGAATGGGCCCCGGGAACCTCTCCGTTTTGAACACAGATTTGGCCCGAACACTCCCACTAAGCTCAGCTGTACACAAAAGGCTCAATAAAATGAGTTCTGGGACCCGTTCTAGAGACAGTTGTCCCAGAGGTAGGACCCATACCTTTCACACATTGATGGCATACAGTATTTCACAAAAGTGAGTACTAGCCTTTGAAACAATGTTAAGTAGTTAGTGTACAGCTTGTTCTTTACTTTTCGTTTGAGATTGCCCCACAGATGCTCAATAGGGTTTAAGTCTGAAGACATGTTTGGCCAGTCCATCCCCTTTTCTATCACTTTCTTTAGCAAGGTAGTGATCATCTTAGAGAGTTGTTCACTTTCTATCATGTTGGATTATTGCCTTGTGGCCCAGTTTCCGGAGGAAGGGGAACATGCTCTGCTTCAGTATGTCACAGTACATGTTGGCATTCATGGTTCCCTCAATGAACTGTAGCCCCCCACAGTTGGCAACACTCATGCAGCACAAAACCATGACACTCCCACCCCCATGCTTGACTGTAGGCAAGACACACTTGCATTTGCCACCACAAGCACTTGATATGATCTGAACCAAATAAGTTTATCTTGGTCTCATTAAACCACAGGACATTGTTCCTGTAATCCTCAGTCTGCTTGTCTTCAGCAAACTGTTTCTGTGCTTTCTCATGCATCATCTTCAGGCTATGTCTGCACGTCTGATGTTAAAATGCTGTCATTAATCTGATGTATTCTGACATTGCCATACCGTGGTTTTTGGTGCACACATTGATGGCATACTGATAGGCAGGGCGGTTCCTAGGGGCGGGCGGGGCGTGCGATCGCCCGGGGCGCTGAGGCTCCGGTCACCTGAGGGTTGCGCCGCCTGCCTCGCTCGCCCGGAGGATCGCCCCTGACTCTGCGCGACTGTTTTATAACAGTCGCGCAGAGCCAGCAGCTGCTCCTGCACGGAGGAGGCGGGACGGATCGTTCACGTCCCGCCTCCTCCCCTGTATGTATCGGCGCTCACTAAGCGCCGATACATACTCAGCATCGCAGGGGGCGCACAGCTTTCACCGCGCCCCCTGCGCCGCTCGATCTCCTCGGCTGACAGCTCTGCCGCCGAGGAGATCCCTGGGAGCTGCATGCAGCGTAAGCAGCGTGATGACATCACGCCACGTACACTCACCGGCCACTTTATTAGGTACACCATGCTAGTAACGGGTTGGACCCCCTTTTGCCTTCAGAACTGCCTCAATTCTTCGTGGCATAGATTCAACAAGGTGTTGCAACGATGCTCAATTTGGTACCAAGGGGCCCAAAGAGTGCAAGAAAATATTCCCCACACCATGACACCACCACCATCAGCCTGAACGTTGAACAAGGCAGGATGGATCCATGCTTTCATGTTGTTGACGCCAAATTCTGACCCACCATCCGAATGTCGCAGCAGAAATCGAGAACCATCAGACCAGGCAACGTTTTTTCCAATCTTCTACTGTCCAATTTCGATGAGCTTGGGCAAATTGGAGCCTCAGTTTTCTGTTCTTAGCTGAAAGGAGTGGCACCCGGTGTGGTCTTCTGCTGCTGTAGCCCATCTGCCTCAAAGTTCGCCGTACTGTGCATTCAGAGATGCTCTTCTGCCTACCTTGGTTGTAACGGGTGGCTATTTGAGTCACTGTTGCCTTTCTATCAGCTCGAACCAGTCTGCCCGTTCTCCTTTGACCTCTGGCATCAACAAGGCATTTCCGCCCACAGGACTGCCGCTCACTGGATGTTTTTCTTTTTCGGACCATTCTCTGTAAACCCTAGAGATGGTTGTGCGTGAAAATCCCAGGAGATCAGCAGTTTCTGAAATACTCAGTACCAGCCCTTCTGGCACCAACAACCATGCCACGTTTCAAAGGCACTCAAATCACCCTTTCTTCCCCATACTGATGCTCGGTTTGAACGCAGGAGATTGTCTTAACCATGTCTACATGCCTAAATGCACTGAGTTGCCGCCATGTGATTGGCTGATTAGAAATTAAGTGTTAACGAGCAGTTGGACAAGTGTACCTAATAAAGTGGCCGGTGAGTGTATACTGCTCAGCAGCTCCCGGAGCTGGACG
The DNA here is from genome assembly GCA_025379985.1 of Phyllomedusa bahiana. NCBI lineage: Eukaryota > Metazoa > Chordata > Amphibia > Anura > Hylidae > Phyllomedusa > Phyllomedusa bahiana. The sequence continues at coordinate 14,083 of JAODAL010061459.1, read as the reverse complement.
CGCGGACCGTGGTCAGGTGAGTAATATTTTGTTATTTTATAAGTGGCTACAGGGAGGATCTACTGGCTACAAGGGGGGGCATCCCTGGCTACAATGGGGGGCATCACTGGCTACAATGGGGGCACACTTGCTACAGGGGCATCACTGGCTACAGGGGGCATCACTGGCTACAGTGGGGGCATAACTGGCTACAGGGGGCATAACTGGCTACAGGGGGACATCTACTGGCCACAGGGGGGCATCACTGGCCACAGGGGGCATCTACTGGCTACAAGGGGGGCATCTACTGGCTACAGGGGGCATCACTGGCTACAGGGGGCATCTACTGGCTACAGGGGGCATCACTCAATCCTCCCTTCCATCAACTCAAATGGGTGGTACTTCAAAACGAAACCCTAAGCCTACAAAGCTTACAGAATTTTTCAATACCCCAACGACCTGATCTCAAGATAAAGAAGCTCACTCACAATATTCAGCCTCTTCTCCAGCTTCATCCAGACAAGACTCAGTAGACATGGAACTCCGGGAGCCGTCGGGAACAGCGGGCATCACAGAACATGCTCTGCACCGCTTGTTCACATCTTTCCCCGCAACCCCTTCAAAGGACTTAAACAGATAGGGGGGGAATAAGGCGTTGGTCTTCAAACCCGCCCCGAAAAGAAAAGAAAATGGCAGAGTTTGCCAAACCCCCAAATGCTTTGTAGACCCCAAAACCCTGTTTAAAAGAGGAGTTCACCGCCGGAACCAAAGTTATAGACTTGAAGCCCGTTCTAGACTAAAAAACATAATTCGAGGGGTCCCGGAATCGTGACAAATTTTTCCCAAATTTCTACAACATGATGGTGGGTCTTGCCAGATTTCTAATCTTGATCTTTGGGGATGGGACCCACCTTTTCCCAAAACCAGAATTGCTCCAGCGGTCCCCAGACGTCATCGCTAAAATTTCTTTTCCACGTCAAGAAAATTTTCTAAAGGCAACCCAGGGTGCCCCGATTACCTAGGGGTTCCAAAATTCCCAAATTTTTTCCGGATTTATCTGCTGGGACAATGTTAAAACCCAAAAGGTTTTGCCCCGGGTGAAAAAGTCCCCCGAGAAAAAATATCAACTCCCATGGGGTTTCCCAGAAAAGCTAATTAAAACAAAGGAAAACTCACACTGGTTTTCCCCCCACTCCAGCACCCGCAAAGGCTTCTTGCTTCCGGGCCCTTTTGGTTATTTTCCCCCCCCCCAATCCCCCTGACCAAGGGGAAAGAAAAAACCAAGGTCATCACAGATCTGTCGGAAAAACTTGACGTTTAAACCCCCCCTAAATGATAACTGGATAGCATCGCTACTTCCTCCCCCGGGGGCCCCCCCTTAAACCCCTGATGCCTTACAAAATGTTTAATATGTTTTCTTCCTCAGGTTCTAGCATGGACTTTTCCCCCATCGTGGTCTTCCCCTTTTAAAGTTGTTTTTGTCTGTTTTTAATCTATATTCTTTGTTTAAGTTCCAATATCTTGCTGGTTTTACATTTGTCATACCCTAGCATTGCCACTTTTGCCCATTTTTTGAAAACAATACGCTTTAAATTCTGTTCCAAACGAATCCGTTACTAAGCTATCCGGGACAAAATCATGGGGATTAAAATACTGTTTTCCAACACGAAGGATAAAACCCCCGCAAAGAGATCGCACTTTTGAAAGATGCTACACCCCCAAAAAAAAAGTGATGTTTTTCCATTCGGGAAAACCCACCTGAAAAGAAGGACCCCATAGGCTAAAACTGCAAATTTCCCCCACGCATTTTTTCCCAATTTTGATAAAGAAAGGGGTGTGGAATCCACAAAAAGATACTATACCCTTTAAAATGTATAAAAAAACGCCCTGGCCCCCTAAGGTGTTTATAATTCAGTATGGAGCTAAATAAACCCCCTGACACTGTTAAAACCTCTACCCCCCCAAATACAAAACAAATTTCCTTTTCTCAAAAACCTTAAGAAAAGCCAAAAAAATAGCGGGGGACACTGATTTAGTGGGGACTTCAAAAAATTTAGTTAGATAGTGGGCTGCTTTTCCCCGCTTTAAATTTAAAAAATTTAGGGGGGGGAAATTTTTACACGACCCGTGGGGGTACCAAATGCAGCTGAAATTGATTATTCATATTACCCCCCTCTAAAAACCTCATAAAGAACGATTTTCTTGTCAATAGACAAACCCGTTAAACCCTTTAGTTGGGAAATTGGCCATATTACAGGGCCCGATCATCCCCGATTTCCCCTTAATTAAAAAAGCAAATTCTGCTCCCCCCCCAATGTCGTGGGCATTAATCACTCCCTGTAAAAATCCCCAGAATAGTTAAAGATTACAAACGGCCTTAAAAAGACTATTTTTGATTAAACTACCTCAGCTCCGCCCCAAAATTTTGTGGGCCCCCAAAAGGAGTCATTAGGGGATCTGTATTAAATAGCTGCAAGAGAAAAGAAGAAAAGGGAAGTGAAATGACGGCCCCCCTTGAAGAATTGAACAAAATAGATAAAGTTTTAAATTTTGATCCTAGTCCCAAAAAAAGGGAAACTACTTCAGAACTGTAGAAAACGTTTGGGGAATCTCAATCTGAGAAAAATTGAGTTCCAAGGGCCCAAGTTAAAGTGGATTTTTACCTTCAGGGAATAGACCTATAAATTTTGGGCACAGGGGAAAAAAAATATCAGCCGACCAAAATTCCCTCATTAATGTTTCTCCCGCAGAAAAAATCTGGACCCCTCAAAAATTGCGCGTTTTGCGAACTATTATCACAGTCTTAAAACTTAAGGAAACCCCCGTAGTTCCTCCTGAAATTCGCCCATAATTTCACTTTTAAAAAAAATTAAAACTACCCCCCTGACCAAGAACACTAGACTGCTCAATAGCCTTTTACCCAAGAAGTGGAGCAAGTATGGTAACTCCAAACGAATAAATCCCCCGGCCAATGGGCTTACTAATGAATTTTACAAATTTTTTGCCCCACCCCTTACCCCCCTACCTTACAAACTTTTTCGCGTCTTTTTTCTAGAGTAAAGCACCGGCTAAACTCCCCTAAAATCAAACCACCCCAAAAACCCGGGAAAAGATCCGGGAACAGATTACTAATTATCCCCCAATATCCCTATCAATAATGACATTAAATTCTACTAAAAAATTCGGCCCAATCGATTGAATAAGTTTTCCCTCTTTTGATTTTTAAATGATCAAAACGTTTTTGTTAAAAATCCCAAAACTGGGGGACAAAATTTAGGGAGAATTGATTAATGCAGATGGCCCCACACACAAAACCCCTACGCTCTTCTTTCCCCTAAGCAAAAAAGCTTCAACAACTAAATTTGGGCTTTAAATTAAAAAGGGGTTTATGACAAAATTCAGATTTGCGGGCCGTTTTTCACAAGTGTCCTAGCACGAACTTTTATTCCACTTAAAGGGATTTTCTTCAGGCTTTCTTTCGGGGACTTTTCCCCATTTAAAAATGGAACTAGCAAGGTCCCATTATCGCCTTAAATTTTGTTTTGTGTTGGGCCGCGGCAGAACCCATTAGGGGCCCCCGAGATATCAGGCATTAATGTTTGGCACGAACAAAAAATTAAAACCTATTTGCTGACGACATTTGATTGTGTCACAACAGAGACTTAAAATAGAAGTTAATGGACATTTGAAATAGTACCTTTTAATTTTCCTATTAAAATTAAATAAAAACTAAAACGAATTTCCCCCAAACTAAAAAATTCCCCCTCACAAAAAAAGGAATTTTTCCCCCTTCAAATTTACTGGAAATGAAAATTTTACCTATTTGGAAAAAATTTAAAGATCTGTAAAAGACGACACAGTTAATCTAACAATCTCTTTTACCTTTCAGCAGAAATTCAAAGACTAGAGAAATTCCCCTTCTGGATAGCAAAAAGCAACGTTCCAAAAAGCTATTTTAAACCAAAAAATTTTAATATATATCCCCGATCTCTCCCATTCCCTTCCCCTTTTTGATTTTAAAAAAAACTACAATCCCATTGTGAGGTTTTTGGGGGAATAGCCAGAGCAAAAAAAAGGGATTTATATAGCCTCTTAAAGAAGGAGGTATGCGGACCCCCACATTTCCATAATATTGCTGATATTTTAGACCAATTTATTTCCAAAGGTCTCCCCAAAAGCAGATTTGTCTCAAAAGGAAAACACTCAACACACCCCACCGTGAAGGACAACTGATAGCTACAATTTTGGTGTAAAATCTCCCCAACTTCACTTCCCCACACTACGCAGAGATTAAAACCCGGATTAGATATGTAATCCCAAAACACTGGATACTATTCCAACAAACTGTCCGTTCTCAGTCATGGGGGTTATAAACCCACTTGTCGTTGTTAGATTGGCACGTAGGAATAACATCCCTTGGCGTTTTTTTTGAAGAAATACCCTTAATCCTTTTAGAATTAAATTTACACTTTTTTAAACCCCCCAAATCATGTTTCTACCAATACTAAAAGAGACTCACTTCAAACAACCTGGGGCCACGCCTCTAACCACTTTTCTTAAAACTTTTATAAAGGTAGGAAAGGGCACAAAAGACCTCTACAACTTATAGGCTTTACCGCAAACAATAAAGGAAAAAAAACCTTATTATGCGGTTAAATGGGGGGGGAAAACATTTTCTTTTCCCCGGGGGGTTGGGAAAAAAGGCAATCTCTTTCCTTACTAAAACATTCCAATTTTCCCAACCCTTTTTGAATTATGAAAAAAATATTTTTGCGTTGGTATTTACACCCTCTCGGGTGCCCACTTTTCCCCCCTCGCAGTCTAATCTATGTTGGGGAAACTGCGGGGAAGAAACTCTTTTCCACATTGGGGAACTGTCCCAATCCAATCACTCTGGTTCCCCAATTAAGCCTAAAATGAGGTTCTTTACTTTCGTGTTCCTTTAACCCGGCCCTTACAGTTCAGACATAACATTAGAAATCTTCCATTATTATAAAACGGTGCCCAACAATTCTATAGCCAGAAGTCCAAGCTTTCACTGGAACCTATTTAACCCCCCATCTCTCGGGGGTAAAAGATAGGGGTTATTTTCATTTAGATGTGAAAATTCCCTTTCATACCCCCGCACGTATCGCTAAAAATAGGAAAAATGGGATTATGGGTAAATTTTAAAGTAATCGTAGCTATACCCTTAACCCTAGTTACAGGATTTTGACCGAAATTGTAATGTAATTTCTTCTGTGTACTTATTTGGTTTGGGACTGTTTTGGGGACGGGGATATATCAACCCCCACAAGTTTCCCCCCCCCGCAAAATGCACATTTTGCTATGACAACTTTGTTTGTTTTTTTATTTTTTGATGGTTTGTTATCTGGGCCCTTTTAGTGCCCTTGTATTCCCCTCCTTTTTTTTTTTCGTTCCCCTGAACTTCTTTTATTTGAAAAATAAAAATCAATTGTTAAAAAAATAATTTAAAGGGTATGGGGAAAATTTAAAAAAAAAAACCCAAAAATTTTTAAAAATGTTTTAACATAAAAACGTGATTTTTAAACAATAAGTCATTTTTGATGACACATTCCCTTTAAGCTGAGCTGAAAAACGAAGGGATTTACCAGAGGCAAAAAACCCTTTTACGTTTTGTGAAAAAGGGTTTAGATTTTCGGTAAAAAAATAAGGCAAAAGGGTGTACCTATTTTTGTTAATTCTCTTTATACCTATATAAGCAGTTACTATCATCTGTTTGGTATAATCCAGTTTTAATGGGTAATAACTACAAAGAATTTAGGGGTTTAAAAGGAAATTAGGTTATTTGCAATGTATTACTAATGTGACTTGCTTTGAGCATTTTTCCTGCATATGTGATCCTTTCTCATCACATTATTACATACTGTAACTGAGATGTCTCTGTACTGTATGTACACAGGAAGACTTTTAATTTCGTAAATAGGACGACAGTGTTTTCACCAACCTGGCTTTTGTCATTTTTGCAAAGGGGTTTTATTAGATTCTTATATAACTGAGTCAGCATTTGCAGCTCCTTCAGCAGACACGTCTGTAGAACCCTACACTCCACAAGCAGAACATATTCCTAATGCATTTCCTCATTTGGGACTAAAGCCTTGGCCCTCTTCCATATGGCACGAATCCTTCCCTTGTCTTGCACATGTTTTTTCATTTGTAGTAATGCTGTAATCAAGGATGTTTCACAGCACATTAAAATAATCTCCATTGCAGAACAATTACTGTGTGATGTCAGTCCTAGACTTGGAATCCCCGACTGGAATGCTGGATTTCCCCCTTAACCTCCCCTCTGTATTTCTGTAACACCTACCCTTGTCTCACACGGGCTACCATTTTGTTCATAATTCAATGAGTCATAAGATTCCAGATCTGCTATCTGCACAGCTTTGACTCTTCTGTGTGGGATGAGGACAATGATATTCAGGAAAGAGGGTGTACTGAACTTATGAAATGAAAACCTATTTGTATTCATTGCCAGAGGTTCTGTTTTACTGGAATCTTTTGGTAACCTAGAGGTTACTGGAATTTGGCATGTTAAGACGACATGAGATCATATTTTGGTCTGCACAGTTTGGAAACGTGTGAAATAATTCCATTGTTAATGAAAAAACTTATGACCGTGTTCAGGAGTTAGTCAGGAAATTTAAAAATTTTATAGTGTATATATCATTAAATAAAAAGGAGAAGGCTTCATAGCACTGATTATTGGCAACTAATGCAAATTTTTATTAACTTATTGTTTTTTTTTGGTCATAAAAAAAACTAAATGTAAATCAAACAAAAAAGAAAAATAAAGGCCCAAATTTACCTTACCTTATCCCCCAAAAAGAAATCTGAATTTTGCGCCACAAACAGTGTGTTGCATTTACCCACACCCGGGGGGCAACTCTTTCCCCAAAGGCCACATCAGCATTATGATTGCCCACAAAAGGCCATATCGTGCCAGTAAAGGTCCAAGAGCTTTTTAAAGGGTTTTTAAATAGCCAAAGCGTCACAACCCCAACGGGATCCCATTGGGGCATTGAGAGGGACTTTGACCACACCGGGGAAAGGCTAAGGAACCCACTTTTGGTATTCACCAAGCCCCTGCAAGGTTTTCGGGGGATCCCGGGCGCTAAAACCCGAATGGCCTTGCAAAGAAGCGAATCCCAAAATGGTACAGAGAAGCGGCAGAAACAAAAATTTAGTAAGGAAGTAGGTAGGAAGGAAGCAAAAGCATATCAAAGTCTATAAAGAGGTCAAAACCCGGAAAAACAGCAAACAGTAAAAAGCACAGACTCTAGGCAGGAAAACCAAAAAACTGGAAGGAGCAGAGGGAAGAATTTCCCTTTTAAAAAGGGGGTTGGCCAAAATTAATACACCCCATTATCTTATTTGCCTTGGCAGTTGTTGCCTGATACTGGCTGCTAAAATTAAGTGTAGTGTCTACTAAGATTCCCAATCCTTTCCCGTCACTTTTTTCCCGATTTTTTCCATTTAACAAATAAACTGAAATGGATTTTTATTTCCCCTGTAAAACCTTGTATTTTTTTGTGTTAAACCTCATCTGCTACTTCTTTGCCTAGGCCTCCAGCTTATCCAGATCCCTTTGTAATAGAACATTGCCGTCTATTGTGTTAATTACCTTATACAGTTTAGTACAGGCCCGGACTGCCCATAGGGCAAACTGGGCATTTGCCCGCTGGGCCGCTGGGGGCCGGGTCGCCCGTGAAGGGGGCGGGTTTTCCCCCCCCGGGGGGCCCCGAGTGCCCCGGGAAGACAGGGGCCGCAATGGGCCAAGCGAGGACCCGTGCCAAGGGGACCCATAGGGCCCCCCGCCCAAAAGGCTCAGCCCGGGGACAGACCCGGGCCCTGGCCATCACGGACGCCGCCTCACCGCGGTGAAGCAGCGGCCACGAACACCCAGATCCTTGTCCCCTCCACGCGCCCGTTTTGCGGCCCCACTTGCTGCGAGAGGCCCCCCGGCTCCGGACCCGAAAGGAGAGAAAGAGGGGGGAAGGGGAAACCGGTAATATTATTAAATTATTTTTAAACTAATTACTGGCATTGCCTGTCTAAAAACTAGCCCTGCCTACAGACTAGCCCTGCCTGTCTAAAAACTAGCCCTGCCTGCCTACAAACTAGCCCTGCCTACAGACTAGCACTGCCTGCCTACAGACTAACCCTGCCTGCCTACAAACTAGCCATGCCTGCCTGCCTATAAACTAGCCCTGCCTACAGACTAGCCCTGCCTGTCTAAAAACTAGCCCTGCCTGCCTACAAACTAGCCCTGCCTGTCTATAAACTAGCCCTGTCTACAGACTAGCCCTGCCTGCCTACAAGCTAGCACTGCCTGCCTACAAACTAGCCCTATCTTCCTACAAATTAGCCCTATCTGCCTACGAATTAGCCCTGCCTGCCTAAAAACTAGCCCTGCCTGCCTAAGAACTGGCCCTGCCTGCCTAAGAACTGGCCCTGCCTGCCTAAAAACTAGCCCTGCCTGCCTAAGAACTAGCTCTGCCTGCCTAAGAACTAGCCATATCTGCCTAATTACTGGCACTGCCTGCCTAATTACTAGCCCTGCCTGTCTGAGAACTAGCCCTACTTGCCTAATTGCTGGCCCTAATTACTGGCCCGGCCTGCTCAAGAACTAGCCTTATCTGCCTAAGAACTGGCCCTGCCTACCTAAGAACTGGCCCTGCCTGACTAAGAACTGGTCCTGCATGGGTAAATATTGACCCTACCTGGCTAATTACCTGGGACAGCCCCAGCTACCTGCTTTAGGAGGTCTTTATACTTACCTGCCTAATAGGGGGGCTTGAATACCTACCTAATGGGGGTCTACCTATTTACATACCACTTATATGACTTTTTTAATTTCTAATTTTTAGGATCTAACATACACTGTTTGCGGTACAATTACTGTGATGGGCACCAAAAGGGGCACTACTACTATTTGGGGCTCTATGGATGGGGAGTTTTTACATAGTTGGGAATTGATAGGAAAGTGCTGGAAAAGAGAGGAGTCTAAGATGTATTTGTGGTAAATTCTACAGGGACGAGTAGTGACCAGGAGAAGAAGACATTGCATGCTGTACTGGACGGAGAAAAAAAAGGGAAGAGAGCGACTCATCAGGGAAGACATCATGGAGGTTTGGGACAGATGGAAAAGAAAAGGGGAAGAGAACAACTCCCATCAGAGATGACGTCTCCTGTGAGTCCCTGCTGTCAGGGGTAATTTTACTTCTGTGTTGAATCAGTGCTGTATTCATGTGATGGTGACCTGACTACTGGAGATCTGATTGGTGGTTCTTGTATAGTGTCAGTGTAGGCTTGTTCCTGATTGTAAAGCAAATGCATACCTGACTCTGTGATTAGGGTTTCTCTGCACCACTGTTTCTCTCTTGCTTGTGTTTAGGGTCTCTCACACAGAGCGGTTTTGGTGCATTTTTTGATGCGTTTTTTTGAGTGCAGATATGTTCAGCATTAACTACTCTGACTTTCTGCACAAAAACGCACCAAAAACTAAGCAAAAATGCTCTGTGTCAAAGCAGCTTTATAGTGTAGTGTATTTTAGAAAGTCGCGATGTGCGAGAACAAGGGAAATTTTTGAAAAAAAATTTTAAGCCGATATTGTATGTGAGCTGGTGGGGGCTTTGTGCCAGGGCTGATTTTTATTCCCAGTCCGGCCCTGGTTTAGTATCATCACTCTACTGTTCAATCGTTCTGTAATATATTAAAAACAATAGGGCCCAATTCTGAACCTAGTGGTACCCCACTAGTAACAGGGATCTTGTCTGAGTATATATCATTATTAGAGATGGGCGAATTGATTCTAACGAAGTGGAATTCGTTTAGAATTTCAGGAAAACTTCGGTTCTGAACGAAGTCGAAGTTTGGGGTGCTTCGCGGGAACGAAGTGTGCTTAAGATTGATAAAATGGCTGTGAGCACATGGCGTTACATTAGGCAAAGAACCCTGGGAGGAAGAAGGGCATAGCCTACATGACATGTGCAGAGATGAAGCCAATCAGAGACCGTCGGGATTCTGTGATGTCACCGCACTATATAAGTCCAGGCGCGACGCTGGGAGCTCATACCGCTCTCACTGTGCTGATTAGGGAAGGTGCTGTCACGGCTGCTTATGATATCTCTTACTAAAGAACTCATTTTTATACAGCAATTTTTGGGGGGTGTCTCAGCTTGTCTCAGAGACTGCTTCTCTTACGTTCTAATTCTGATTTTGTGGGGTATTGGAACTGAAGTCCAGTGTGCGTCCAATGCAGCTGCATATACATTTTAATGCTATCTGCTCACAGCACATTGAATATCCAAGGGTTATCTAAGCCTGTTCCTGTTGTATTCATTTAAAGAAACAGCGTTTTTACATTCCAAATACCACTTCATTTTTGGTTGCTCATTTATTTTGCGCAATTTACATCCAGGGGTTAATTAAGCGTTGTTCTGCTGTTGTGGTTACTAAAAGAAACGTTCATTTTCACCGTCAAAACAGACATTTTTCCTGTAGCGTAATTCATAACCGAAAGTTAATTACAAGTTTTCTTGTTGTTGTGTACCGTAAAATACATTCCATTTTAACACGCTACAAAGCTGGTAATTTTGGTTGCTCAATTCTTTTGCGCAATTTACATCCAGGAGTTAATTAAGCGTTGTTCTGCTGTTGTGGTCACTAAAAGAAACGTTCTTTTTCACCGCCAAAAAAGACATTTTTCCTGTAGCATAATTCCTAACCGAAAGTTAATTACAAGTTTTCTTGTTGTTGTGTACCGTAAAATACACCCCATGTTAACACGCTACAAAGCTGGTAATTTTTGGTTGCTCAATTCTTTTGCACAATTTACATCTAGGGGTTAATTAAGTATTGTTCTGCTGTTGTGGTCACTAAAAGAAACCTTATTTTTCACCACCAAAAAAGACATTTTACCTGTAGCAAAATTCATAACCGAAGGTTAATTACAAGCTTTTTTGTTGTTGTGTACCGTAAAATACATGCCATTTTAACATGCTTCAAAGCTGGTAATTTTTGGTTGCTCAATTCTTTTGCGCATTTTACATCCAGGGATTAATTAAGCGTTGTTCTGCCGTTGTGGTCACTAAAAGAAACGTTCTTTTTCACCGCCAAAAAAGACATTTTTCCTGTTGCATAATTCATAACCGAAGGTTAATTAAGCCTGTTTGTGCTTTTATATTCAGTAAAATACACAGTGTTTTTTTAACGGCACGTACAGGTAAATTTTTCCTGGCCATTTATGGAGCGCAATTTATATCCAAGGGTTACCCAAGCTTGTTACTGGGTTCATTTGGAGTCAAATACAGGGTGTGTATTTATCATATGCAGATATCTTCATCAAACAGTGTCTGTACATTTTAGAACAAACATTATGTCAGGCAGAGAGGTGGCAGGCTCTTCACTTGCGAGTGGCAGTGGCAAAAACATTCCTGGAGCAGGCCCAGGTCGCAGCACAGCAAGGGGACGTCGCAGCAGGGGTCATTCGGTGAGGCCACAATTGCCGCTGTCATCTAGCGGCCGTGTGTTGTTCAGCAACCCAATGGTTCTTGATTGGTTGACTAGGTCATCCACTTCCTCCCAGATGACATCTGACAACCCCAGCCAAGAGTCGGTGGGAACGTCAGACCCAACCCTTAGTTATCATGGTTCGGGGGGGGTCAGCGGCCCTCACCTGTCCTCAACCCGCCTCTGTCCCATCCGGTTCCCTCAGCCAGAGATCTACTATGTGGTCTGGGCTCAGTGCCACTATATCGCGAGGATGAACAATTTGAGGAGGGTAGTCAGCAGCTACTTGGCAGCGAAGAAATGGGGCCAATATCCCCTGATTCTTGCAGTAGGCGGCAAATTATGGATGTGGAGAGTGGCATGGGAGGTCATGTTATGAGGGGTCAGCCTCTGCATACCAAGACTGGTGCTGAGGACAGCAGTGACGATGAAACACAAATCAATGATAATGTAGCCGACCGCACTTGGGAGCCGGGTGAAGCAAGGGCTTCATCATCGTCAGGAGAAGAGGGCGTCAGCTTGCGTGTCAGGCAGCGGCGCAGCCAGCAAGTGGGTTGTGTGGCCGTGAGTCAGCATGGGAGCAGCAGTGTGAGGTCGGGAACCAAGCGGCCACGGGGTAGAAAACCCGCTTCGCAGGTCCAAGAAAGTAGCGGCACAGGGGCTCAGCGAGGCAGCGGCGGCAGTAGTCACTCAGTGCGGAGCGTTGGCGGTAAAATCAGATACTTGGCGGTGTGGCAGTTCTTTGCTAAGACATCGGAGGAGCCGAATATGGGTATATGTAGAATCTGTAGGCAGAAAGCGAAGCGTGACCAGGGAGCTAACGTTGGCGCCACGGCCCTGCATCAACACATGCAGCGTCAACATCCGGTGGCCTGGGAGAAACGTGGCTCAGATGTGGTGGTCCATCCTACCGCCTCCGCAGCAACAGCAGCAGCAGCGCCCAGCAGCAGTCGTTCAGCGAGGCGATTGCAAAGAGACAACAGTATGCGTCCAACCATCCTAAGGTGCAGAGGCTGACCGTGCTCCTGTCCAAGTTGTTGGTACTGCAGTCCCTCCCTTTCCAAATGGTGGACTCTGCATCGTTTAGAGAACTAATGGCTTGTGCCGAGCCGAGATGGAGAGTTCCAAGCCGTAATTTCTTTTCCAAAACGGCAGTACCAGCACTTCATAAATATGTAGAACAGAAGGTGGGCCAGTCCTTGAGCTTATCGGTTTGCTCCAAGGTGCACGGCAGCGCGCAGCTGTAACTACGGTTATGGCCAGTACATGTCCTTTACGGCCCACTGGGTGAATGTGCTTCCTGCCCAGGCACACCAACAACTTGGACAGGAGACGCCGCTTTCTCCTCCACGTTGTCAAACTGCGGCTCCTGCGCCAATGACGCCTGCTCCACCACCACCATCATCTTAGCCTCCACAAGTACTGCTCCATCATACCACATGTGTAGGGCACAGCGGTGTCACGCAGTTCTACACCTGGCTTGCCTCGGCGAATGAAGTCCCACAGGGGAGGAAATGCTCCGCGTCGTGCAGCAAGAAATTGATTTGTGGCTTTGTCCACGCCAACTGCAAATCGGAACCCTGGTGACGGATAATGGGAGTAACATGGTGTCCGCGCTGCACCGAGGAGGGATGGTCCATGCGCCCTGCATGGCGCATGTGTTCAATCTGGTTGTGAAAAGGTTCCTGAAGTCTTCCACCGATCATCAGAAGATTCTGAAAATGGCCAGGAAACTGTGCATGCACTTCATCCATTCCTACAAAGCCAGGAACACCCTCCTCGAATTGCAGCGGCAGAACGGCCGCCCCCAACACACTCTGATATGCAATGTTTCCACCTGTTGGAATTCCAGCCTGCACATGTTGGACCGACTGTATGAACAGTGTAAGCAACCAGCAGGAAAGATAGTGAATAGTGGATATAGTATTATGCTGCAAATAGTAAGGAAGTTCCAGGGATGTCAGAGAGGCCGATCCAGTGGGACAGCCCAGTCTTTCCACAACAGCAGAATGGCAGCAAGAGAACTGCACTAGTGGGGCCACCAAGGAACCGGACCTTGGTGGGGAAAAGTCAGCAGTATAGATAAGTAACCATAGGTTACGTATGTTTGTGTATTTTAGTATAGCTGCTGGGCAGCTTTATTGGGCTGCTTTTTCTGAACGGCTGTAGCGTGGGTGGGAGGCCGTTCACCCCTCCGGTTCGGGCTTTACCGGTATCCCTAGGCCTTTAAAGCCTGTGCAGGAAGAGACCAGGAGAGAGTCAACCTGGTGCTGATTGCTGTCAGGAGTCATTTCTCCAGGAGGTGCTGAGCAGGCCGGAGCCTGCTGCAAACCACTGAACCAGACCGAGGAGGTCTGCTTTCCAGAGACTTTACCTGACACACGGCGGAGTATAACCTGTGTGCCTTTTGATGCTGGAAGTATAACTTATGTTTTGTGCTGCATGTTAAACGGCTGACCTAAGCCTACGACATAAGACTGTCTGTTTGTTTTGCTGTTTGTGTGCTTCTAAAATAAAAACCCCATATTTTTGGTTGCAACCATCCCGTTTTGTGCCTACCCTGTGCCGC
>JAODAL010061458.1:0-20311 GCA_025379985.1 Phyllomedusa bahiana | reverse complement strand
GGGGTTGAGGGAACTATTGACTGCTAAAATCACATGACCCTCGTTTTAACTATGTCACTGCACTTCCTGCTTGGCGCCATTAGCTTCCACACTGTGAACAGAATGGATAGCTGTCTCTCTGCTCAGCTTTTATAAAAGCTGGCAGACACTACTTACCAGCGTTATAACCATATAAAAGGCTGCTAGATAGATTAGTTAGGTTAGGGTACAGCAAGATTAGGCAATTCTAGTAAGTATTAGTTAAGAGATTTGTTAACAGCTGCAGTGCCCTGAACTGATTAGTTCCAGGGGGGAGGCCTGGATCAGTGGGGAGGAGGATCCTGCATCAGACATATTTCTCATCTCAAATCACTGTAAGTTAGCATACCCCATTTTCTATCTGCATTGTGTGCCAACAGAGTACAGGGTGTCCCTTTTGTTGTGGGGTGCACTTATTGTGCATATTTGCATCTGCATATCACAAGGAATTATGGGAAAGGAGCTGAGAAGGTCTGTTGGATGTAATGAATCCTCAATTTGCTTCTGACTCACTGAATCTTTAAGAAGTAAAAGGGATATTGTCCAAGTCAGTATCACAGCTATTTCGGGTTCTACCCCTCATCAGTGCAGAGAAGAGCGACACTGGCTTTCTGGGTGTGAGGCAAAGAGTGGCTCAGAAAGGTGGAATAACATCAGTAATGGGGCAGCATAAGAATGGCAAGTAGCTGCAGCAGAACCCTACTGGGTGACATTTGGCAAAGATTTTTACCACCTAACCAACGCCTGCTAGGCAGGGCAGCATTCAGACACACAGAGACCTCCTTAAGACTATGTTCCATGACTACCTGCGGCTCCACATTGATGTTTTTAGACTTAATCTGGACCCCTTGAACTTCTGGGTGTCCAAACTGGATGAGTGGCCTGAGTTTGCTCGACATGCCATAGAAGTTTTATCCTGCCCAGCAGCTAGCGTTATCTCGGAGCGCACATTCAGCACAGCTGTCAGGGTGATAACTGACAAACGTATCCATCTTTCCTCTGACAATGTGGATCGTTTGACATTTATAAAAATGTATCAAGTGTGGATTTCTGAATTTATTTTGAAATATACACCTGTATGACCTTGATGTGCACTGCATAGACTTCTTACTCCTCCTCCTTGTAGCCATCCAAAGCTTTTCTTTAAATGCCTCCACCACCAAATGTACTAAGTCCTGTTATCCTGAAACTCGATGTTTCCCATTGGCATGTTCTTTCTGCCACCAATGGTACTGCCGCCTAATCTTGTCGAACCAGAACCTCCATGTTCCTCATTGGCGTCTTTTTGCTGCCATCAATGGTACTGCTGCCTAATCTTGTCGAAGCAGAACCTCCATGTTCCCCATTGGCAGGTTTTTGCTGTCACCAATGGTACTGCTGTCTAATGTAGTCCAGTCTGCAGAGGTGTAAGTTCAAGTTCTTGGGTCCTGGTGCAAAAAGTGAAATGGCCTCCCCGCCCTCCCCATTACCAGTGCTGCCCTCAGTCATCTATTAACCATTCCAGGGCTCCATACAGCCAAATTAAATGGGGCCTGCACCCATTAATACTTCCTATTTTTTAACATATCAATGGTCCCATTTTTGTTTAGGGCACCTGACAGGAGTACTGCCCGTACTGCCCTTTTAGCACCTCTGCCAGTTACTATGTGCCATTTCCAATATTGGTGTATTCTTATGTGTCAAAGGGGCTTTTGGGGCCCCTCAGGATGCAGTGTCTGCTACCCCCTATTACTACGCCCCTGCCAGTTGAACCTCCATGTTCCCCGTTGGGATGTTCTTTCTGCCACCACATATATCACATGTACAAGGCTTGCAAGCAGAGGCATAACTTGAAGTTCTTGAGCCCTGGTGCAAAAAGTGAAATGGGGCTCCTGCCAGTTACCATGTGCCATTTCCAATACCGATGTCTTCTTACCAGTGTCAAAGGGGCTTTTGGGACCCCTTAGAATGCAGGGCCCCATAGTAGCTGCTACCACTGCACCTCCTATAGCTATGCCCCTGCTTGCAAGCTGTTCTCATCTTTTCAGTCAGCCATTGAAAGGAATGAAGTATTTTAGCCTCTCAATTTTTTTTTGTCACTCTTAGGCCATGTTCACACGGCTTGACTGCGGGACGTAATTACGCCCGCAATTACGGCGTGTGGCCGGGGCGGGAGAGGGGGAGTGAGCGGGGGGCGGCACTTCGCCGGCCCATAGACATTCATTGCCAGCGGCGCGTATACGCCGCTGGTAATTCACATGTCGCTTATCTCCCCGCCCGGCGGATTCGCCGAGCAGGGAGAGGAGACGTAATCCATAGTTCTCTATGAGATCTGTGGATTACCGTAATGACTGGGCTGTTTTCAGCTCGTAATTTGCGCACTCCGTCGCGCAATTACGGACCAAAATACGGCCCATTTTAAGCCGTGTGAACATGGCCTTAGAGACAAATTTTCTTCACTAAGTTGTTTCATGTATCCAGATTACTGTTTTGGATGGTAATTCCAGCTTCTCCTCACCTGTATAGGTATAAAAATTAACCTGAACATCCTCTCCCATTGACTTTAATGGGGTTCCAGCTCGAGTTCGAATCGAACCTCAAACCGAACACCACTACTGTTAGAAGTTCGACTGGAACTCAAACATTTCACTGTTCGCTCATCACTAGCTAGGAACACAAACAAACTAGGAGCTCAGACAAGCTAAGAGCACACACGAGCAAAAAGTATACAATCAACCAGGAGCATCAAACCAGCATGAATACAGGCAGGAGCTGACAAGGCAATAGCAGGAATGCAAGCAGGAAGCGAAAAGGCAACAGCAGGAACGGACAGAGACAGACATCACACAAACAAACACCAGTAGAACAGAAACAAACAAGGACAAACACAGACAAGGATCAGGCAGGGAGTGTGGGGAGGAGCAGGCTTATAACCACATACATGGAAGGAGATTGGTTTAAGAAGCATCACAGAAAAATGGGACATTATTTACTCAAAAACACAAAAAAAGGCCTTACTTACAGCACGATTGCTGAACTAGAAACTGAACCAAGGAGTTGGCAACATAGGACCTTTTGCTACTTGGGAAAGATAAACAGGTGCAGGTAATAGCCGAGAAGTAGCTCACACATCACTCCACTAGGGGGACAATTAGATGACAAAAAACTGCTCACTGAATTGATACCTATTCACACCAGTAAGCAGAAAAGCCACAGTATAATACATGGGGAGATTGCACAAATGCAAAATTACTGATAAGACAACCACTCCCAGTCTTCTATGTATGAGGAGACTGGTTGATGGTATTAGAATTGCATATAGATAAGGCAATAGAAATGGGTGTCATTAATGCAGATACGTATAATGCATCATGCTGGCTTACAGCCTATTGCATCACTACTATTCGATTGGGCAGGCTGCCCAGTACTTTCTTAGGTGTCCAACAAAAAATAAAGACACCCTCTGCTCCCCAGTAGTTTTGGGCAAAAAAAGACATATTGGAAAAATATCAAATATGAGGTATTAGTTGATACAGTGGCCACTATACGCAAGCTCGCAAGCCCCGTCAAGACTCCCCATTACTTGCAAGTCCCTACACTAACAATTTACAGAAATTATAATTTTATTGTCCCCCTAGTGGGGGGGGGGGGTGTGAGCTACTGCTCAGCATTTACCTGCACCTGTTTTTCTTTCCCATGCAGCACAGGGGTTTGTGTTGCCTCCTATTGGGTTCAGTCTTTAGTTCAGCCATTGAGCTGTAAGCATGGCCTTTTTTGTGTTTTTGATTTAGGAAGCCCAACAAACCCGCTGCACACTGTGGAAATATATAAGAGAAGAATGTGGCCACACCTCTCTATAAAGCAAGAAGAAAATAGGGCAGCAGCCACAATTTGGTGGAGCAGAAAGGCCAGCAGGGGAAAAGCTGCAATGCCACCACAAACAGGTAAGCAGGCAAACAGTGGGCAGCGGTGTGACAGTACCCCGCACCTTTACGCCCCCTCCTCAAAGTCTCTAAAAAAGGAAATACCATAAGGAACAAGGGCCCCAACTACTTGCAGAGCATCTTCAGTAACCACCTACAGACCATTAACAAGCCTGTATTAGACATTTTCTAAACAAGGAGGGCACAGGAGGAACAACTGGGGCACTCGCAAAGTCAGGGGAGGGGAGCTCAGGGGGACACCATTAGGGGGCACAGAAGCTCAGGGCAGGATTATAAGGTAGGGGGCATAGAAGCTCAGCGCTGGACAATAAGTCAAGGGTCAAAGAAGCTAAGGGTTGGACAATAAGCCAAGGGACACAGAAGTTCAGAGAGACACAATAAGCCAGGAGGCACAGAATCTGAGGGGACACCAAAAGCCAAGGGGCATAGAAGCTCAGGGAGCAAACAAAAGCCAGTGGTCTCAGAAGCTCAGGGTGGAACCATAATCTAGTGGGTACAGAAGATCAGGGTGAGACCATAAGCTAGGGGACCAAGAAAACTCAGAACAGGACCGTAAGCTAAGGGGCACAGAAACTCAGGGCGGGACCATAACCATAAACCAGGAGTCAAAGAAGCTCAGAGAGGCACCATAAGCCAAGAGGCAGAGAAACTCAGGTTGATACCATAAGCCAGGAGACACAGAAGCTCAGGGCAGGACCATAAACCAAAAGGCACAGAAGCTCAGGATGGGTTTGTAAACCAGGGGCCACAGAAGTTCAGTGGGACTTAGAAAGAGCAATATGTGGCCGCGTCTCTCTATAGAGCAAGAGGAAAATAGGACAACAGCCACAAGATGGTGGAGCAGCAAGGCCACCATGGGAAAGTTATACAGCAACCACAAATGAGTAAGCAGGCAAGCTAGGGCGTACAGAAGATCAAGGCAAGACCATAAGCTTGGGGGAACAGAAACTCGGAGCAGGACTATAGGCCTGGTGGCACAGAAGCTCAGGGTGGGATTATAAACCAGGGGGCAGAGAAGCTCAGTGGGAATTAAAAAGATCAGTATGTGGCTGTGCCTCTCTATAGAGCAAGAGGAAAATAGGTTAACAGCCACATGATGGTGGAGCAGCAAGGCCAGCAGGGGAAAAGCAGTGGGCAGTGACCTGACATATTAATAAAAATGAGTGTTTTAAGAAAAAAAAGTAACCCTTCCCATGTTCAGCAGCGCGCCGGACCAGGCCACGCCCCTAGGGGAGGCGCGCCATGACCGGCTCGCTGGCGCGGCTAAGCCGCGGAGTATTGTCCGAACGGAGGTGGAGGGCAGTGAAGGAAGGGAATCGGCTCCTCCCTTCCGCCCGTTAGGTCAGTCCGGCACGAGGCAGCAGTGTGAGAGGACGCCCGTGCCGCGCGCTCCTCCACGGTATGGCTGACGTAGAGAGGGAGCTGCTGAGGCGCATGGCGGCATCACAGGGGGCCGCTTGGTTGGAAGAGGCGGTCCGGACTGATTAGTGCGGTCGGTGACCCGGCCGCGGGGCGCAGTGACCGCACTGGGGCCCTTGGAACGGGGGACCCGGCTTTGTCAGCGGGGCACCCGGTGGGATTGTGGGCTAAAGGTTTGGGTTCGCTCCCCCCGGGGGGAAAGAGCTGGGGGCCCCGCAGGGCTCCAAAACCCCCCCCTGTCGGGGGTAGGGGGAATCGGCCGCGGCCCGGGGCCCTGCCCCCCCAAAAGGGGCTAAACCCCGGGGACCCACCCCCAGGGCCCACTCGCCAGCATCCCCTTCGGGGGGCCCCTTTTGGGGTGGGTGGGCAACCCCCCCAACCCCCCCCCCCCCCCCCCGGGGGGTGCTCCCCAAACCCGGGGGGCATCCAATTGGGCCCGGGGGGGTCCTGGGGAGGGGGGCGGGGGGGTCGGGGTGGGGTTCGGGGCCCCTGGGACCCAACCGCGGCCCCTGGGTTTGGGGTTTTCCATCAATGGGGGGTTTCCCTTTTCCTGGCGTTTGTCCCGGGTGGGGGGGGCCCCCCCGGCGGGGGGACGGAGGACGGTTTTTGGGGGATCCCCCTTTGGAGCGGGGGGGACAGGGGCCCAGGACAGACGGGCACATTCCGTCGGCCCCGGCGTATCGCGGAAGATTTGGGCCCCCCGGGGCCCGGGGCCCATGGCAGGTGCCGGGCCCTTCTCCGCGCCTGGGGCCCCCGGCCCCCCCTTTTTGGGGGTGTTTGGAGGGGCCTTTGGCCCCGGGTTCGCGGGCAGCGGGGGGACGACGGTAAAGCTTGGGCGAGAGGCCCCTGGTTTCCGGGTGTAGGGGGCGGGTTGGGGCCACAGCCCCAGGGCACCGGTGAGAAATATGTCTTTGTCATTACGTTTCCAACCAATTTTTCGGTCAAAAGGGGATGTATTGGGGGGGTGGGTTTGCCGGCCGCTTAGAAAAGGGGAGTGTGGGGGGTTTAAAAAGGGCAGGGGGGGTTCGCCGGGGAGGCGGGGGGGCTAGCGGGGGGCACTGCATGTTTAAATTAGCAAGGTTTGAAAATTTCGTGGGGGGGGGGGGGTTTTGGGGGGGGGTCCCCGGAAAGATGCGGGGGTTTAGCCCCGGGCCTTATTGCCAAGGGCCCCCCCATGCGGGGGTTGGGGCGGGTGTAACAGCCCCGGGCCTTCCTGTGGAACACGGCGGGGGTTTGTGCGGTTTTGGGGTTCAGACAGAAAAAGGCCCCGCGGGAAGCGTCCGGTTGTACGACAGGGAAAAAAGGGGAAGTGTATTTTTTGCTTCGAGGGCCCCCCGGGGGCACATTCAAACCCCCGGAACATGAGGGAAAAGATAGGGAAGTACGGGGTAATTTTGGAAATTTTTTCCCCTCCCCCCCTTTGGGAGAAGTTTTTTTAAAGAAAAAGGGGAAAAAAAAAGATGAGATTTAAGAAAGAGGAGGAAAAAGCCCGATGGGACTCATTCCGCAAACTTTTGCCAATTGGTTGAGGCTTTTGCAAACGGCGGTGTCATTGGTGAAAAGGGCCCGAGAATTGTTCGGGGCCCTTTTTTGTTACATGGTGCGATCGGGGGGCACATCGGGCTTTAGGGGGGTCGGGCCCGTGGCGCTTTTTAATGCTAAAAAATTTCGCAGAAAAAAAGCTTTTCCCGTCCTTAAATTTTAAGGGGGGGAACCATAAGGATATTGGCCCTCTTTTTTTAAAAGGTTAGGGCCCCCAACAAAGTTGGGGACACCCTTTCTGGGGGGGGCCGGGGTTAAACCGGGCCGGGGGGGGGGAGGGGGGTTTTTGGTAACGGGAGCGGGGGCTCGCCCGGGGGGGTCAAAGGGGGGGCCCTTTTGTTGGCTGTTTAAGGGGGGGCAGTGAAAATTTTTTTGGGTCGGGCTGTCGATTCAAACATGTGTGCCCCTTTCGGGTTCCCAGCATTTGTCCCCCCTTTCCCCGTTTTTTTTTAAGAAGGGCCGGACCCAAAGGGGGGCCGGGTTGCAGGGGGGCCAAAGGGGGTGACCCCGTGAGAGGGGGTGAGGGATGGGGGTTTTTCTACCCCCGATTTCCAGATGGGGGTTTAACGGGACTTTTTGGCCGCTGGGTTAAGGGGGGTTTGTAATTCCCCCCTCCTACACACCGGTTTTTTTTTCTACTAAACCTAAGGTAGGCACATAAAGCACCCAAGGGTGGAAGCGGAAAAAAAATTGGCAAAAGAGGTGGTTTTTAGGTAGGATGGGGGTTTTTTCGAACCCCCTTTTCCTGATCCGGTGGTGTTCCCCTAGGGGGGGGTTTCCCAAAAGAAGGAGCCGGGAAAATTTTCGGCTTTTTCCCCTTTTGCCCCTTTCCGAAGGGCCAATCTGAATGATGGTTTTGAAAGGGAGCTGGGTTCCGTGGTATTTTACCTCATTCATGAAGCGGTTTTAATTTTTGGCGGCGTATGGGGCAAACCCTAATGGGGGAAGGCCGATATCGGTCCTTTTCGTTTCTCCCGGGTTCATGCAGATATTTTAAAAAGCTTTTGGGGTTTTTTTGGGGAAAGGGAAGTTCTTTGGGGACCCGTTGCTTGCCGATGGGTCCCGGGGTTACGTGTGTATTTCGAGGCTTTTACAGTTTTTGGGGAATTTTTTATTTTGGGGACGTTTCGGGGTTAAATTAAATTTTTTAAATTCATTTTTTGGATGATTTTTTCTGTGGGGTTTCCAGCAGGGTCTCCGTATGGGGTCCCGCGGCGTCGCTGATTGGGTAAAGGATCGGTTAGGTTTTTCCCGTTGGCACCTGACAAGACTTTGGGCCCGAGGATTTTTTTTAAATTTTTTTGGGGAATTTTGCATTGATTCCGAAAGGATGGAGTCCCGGTTTCCCCGGCCCGGATAAGTTAGAACCCCTTACGTCTGGGGGTGGGCCGGGTTTTTTGGTTTGCGCAAGTTTCCCCTTAGGGGCGCTGCGGTCGTTTTTTGGGAAAAAATAAATTTTTGGGTTTCGAATTATGCCGATGGGGGGGTGTTTTCCCAAAGGTTTTGGCCCAGTGCGAGGGTCAGGCGTAAAAAGCCACATTTTTAAGTGCCCCTTTACTCGCGGCAACCGGGAGGATTTGATGTGGGCCTTTTTTTTGGACGCATGTAAGGGGCGGCCCAATTATTCTGCAGGGGGAAATTTTGGTTAAAACCCAGGGAATTTGAATCTTCACGGATGCGGCGGGTTAGCTCGGGCTTGGGGGCCATTTTTGGGGGGGCGGTGGGCGGGGGCCCGGGGGCCGGGGGTTTTTGGCGTTTTCTTCCGGTTTTTGGGAATTTACTTTCCCCCGGGAACCCCTTTCCTATAGGGTGGGGGTGGAAACTGGGGGTTTGGGGATTTTTCGGGATCGGAAGGTTCGCTTTTTTTGTGACAACCTGGGGGGGTTTTGGGGAAATTTAAACTTTTTTGCCCCCCCTTTCTTCGCCCCCGTATGCGTCTTTTGCAAAATTTTTGGGTTTTGGGAGGGTTTTGGGGGTAAATTCGGGGTTTAAAGGGCGGAACACCCCCTGGATCCAAAAATTCTGTGGGCGGGGACTCCCCTTTCTCGGTTGCAGGGGGAGGGGTTCCACCCTGGCCCCTTGGGGGCGGGAGTTAGGGAAAAAGGGATTTACCCCGGGTCATTAGGGCCCGGGGGGCCTTGGGGGACGCAGACCACTGATTGGGCGTCTAGGGTTCGGGTTGGGCCCGGGGCTGCGTATGGGGCAGCCCCCTTGGGCGCGTGGTGGGATTGGATCGGGGTCCTGGGTGATTTTGGGGTGTCGGGGGAGGTTTCACACGGGGCTCTGTTGTGTTGGTTTGGTCGGGCAGGGGGGTTTTGGGGTGGTCAGTGTCTAGATCTCCGATTTATATGGGGCTAGCTTTTGGGTTCAAAATTTGGGGGAATGCGAAAATTTTGGAAGGATTTCGGGGAAATCCGGGGCCCTTCGGGGTTATGGGGGGGGGTCGGGGGGTAAAACTCGCGGGGGCCCGGTAATTTTCCTCGCTGGAAACCCGGGGTGGAGTTTTTTGGCGGGGGTTGCTAGCTGGAACAAGTGGCGCTTTTTCAGGTGGTTTTGTTTTTGCATTTTTTGGGGCTTTTGCGGGGGGGGGAGTTGGTGTCTCCTAGTGGGTTTTTGGGGGGGGGGGGGGTTTTCAACGGGAGGATGTTTTCTACAGCGGGGGATGAAAATCTTTTAGGCTCGGCGTTCGAAGACGGATCAGGCCCGGAAAGGGGGGGGGGGGTTACCCTGCGGGGGGGTTTCAAGGGTCCGCAATTGGGCCCGTGCGGTGTTGGGGGAAAATTTTGGGGTTTTTCGGGGGGCCGGGAAAAAGGGGCCCCTTTCCCGCGGGGCTGCGGATGGGAAATTTTCTTTCCCCTTTCCCCAAATTTCCGCGGGGGTTTAGGGGCTTTTTTGGGGGGGGTTTTGGGTTTGGGTCCTTCCTCTTTTTTCCCACTTTTCCCTTCCGGGGTCGGGGCTGCTTTCCCAGGGGAGGGGTGAGGATTGGGGGATGGGATCGGATAAGGTTTTTTGACTGTATATACGGCCAATCTAGCGGTTGAAGCAGGGGGTTTGGGGGGGTTTTTTGGGAAGGGGGGGGTGCCACTGTGTTATTGCTACCACTTGTTTCTTCTTTGTTCCCCAAATTTGCCCTCCTTTCCCGGTCTGGAAACCTTTTGGGCATTCTTATGTACCTTGGGGGGGCGGGGCGACGCCCGGGAATTTCGGCCCGGCGGATGCCAATTGGGTTTCCAAAAGTTTTCCGGGTGGTGCGGGTGGGGTCGGACGGCGCGGGGGTGCATGGTTAAAGGGTTTGGGCCCAATGGGGTACCCGGGTTTTCGCTCTGGGAAAGGGCCCCCAAAAAAATTTGGGGTGACATTTGGGGGGGGAAAGAAAATTTTTTGGGTTTCCCCACATCTTGGGAGTTAACTCGGGCATTAAAAAAAGATTTTTGCGTTTTTTTGGAGGTTTATTCCCGGGGGATTAAATTTTTTTTGGTCGGGCATTGTGTTTAGGCATCACTGGGGGGGGGCCTCGCTCGGGGGAGAAGTTAATAAGGCGGAGAAAAAGTGAATTTGGGGGTTTTCCAAATTTTTTTGGCTAGGAAAAGGGGGAGTGGTCGTTAACCCCCCCTTTAGATTTTGGGAAACTGGGCTGGACAATTTTTAGCGGTTGACGGGGTAAAAACTTACTGCGGTGGGGTTTTGACCTTTGGGGGGTTTTGGGGCCCTTTAGGGAAAGGGGATTGAGAGAGCCCTTGGGCCTTGGGGGGGGGCCCCCGCAAACATTAGGGTTTATGGAAGCTCGTGGGGGGCGGGGGGGGTTCTTGGAATTGGATGAGGAGATTTTTGAGGGAAATTATTCGGGTAAGAAATTCCCCCTTTGGGTTTTTGAATTTGGGGAATCGGGGCCTGGCCGAAGGTTTGGGGGGCTCTTAAAGGGTGGGGAAACCCGTAAAAGCAAAAGGGGGGAGCCATTTGTATGGCTTTTGGGCCCCCAGCCAGTGGAAATACGGGTTTGGGGGAAAAAGGTGTTTTTTGGGTTTCCCCTTTGGGGGGTTTTGGGGCCAGGTGTTGGTGGGGGGTTTCCCAAAACCCTGCCCCATCTGGGTTTTGGAGTTAATGTTTTTCAGTTTTTTTTAAGGGAAGGGAAATTTTTGTATATTTATGTTCGTAAAATATATAAAAATATATATGTTTATTTATTGGTTTTGTGGGGGTTGTGTTGGTGGGTTTCCTATATAAAATATATATATATTTATAAAATATAAATATATATAAAATATAAATATATATATATAATTTTTTATATATATATTTTAAAAATAAAAAAAGGGGGAGTTTTTTGTCTTTTAAAATTTTTTTTTGGACTTTAAATTTTTTTTTTAAATTTTGTTAAAAAAAGCGGCTGCTGTGGCCAATTTTTTTTCCAATTGGTTTTTAAAAATGTTTTTTTCAAAGGGGTTTCCCAAAACAGGGGGAAAGGGGTTGGTTTTTAGGGGGGGGAGGTTTGGGGGGGGTTGGGGGTTTGAATTTGGGCTGGTGTGCATCAGCCCGCAGGGTCAAGCCCCGGGGCCGGGGGCCCGGGGCCCCCGCCCCTAGGGGAAAGGGGCCCATGACCCGGCTCGCTGGGGGCGGCTAAGCCCGGGGAGTAGTGGGGGCCCAAAAGGGGGGGTGGAGGGGAGTGAAGGAATGAACGGCTCCCCCCCTTTTGCCCCTTTTTTTTTAGTCTGGCCCGAGGCTACTCCCACCCTCCCCCCCTAATTTTGGGGTTGTAATGGTTTTAGGGGTTTAGGGTTTTTCATGGGGGCCGTTGGCGCGGGGTTATTGGAAATTTTAACGGGAGATTTCGTGAGGGGGGTCATTCGGGGGATGATTCCCTCCCTTTTTTGGGAATGGTGGAACGCCCGGGCCCCCAAAGGGGGTGGGCCTTTTGCAGGGGGGAATCCCTTTAAGGGAAAAGGGTGACCATCTTGTAGGCTTTTAGGACCCCCCAGCCAGTGGAGTTTCGGCGGGGGTAAAAAATTTTTTTGGTTCCCCTTTGGGGATTTGGTCGCCAGGTCTTGGTGGGTTTCCCGGCCCCCCCGCCCAATTTTCCCCGGTTTGGTATTTAAAGGAAATTAATGTTTACAGTTCTTCGGGAAGGGATATATGTATTTTTTATTTCGTAATATATTATATTTGGGATAAAAAATTGGTATTGGGGGTTTTTTTTTGGGGGTACAAAAAAATTTTGTATATAAATATGGGAAAAGTTTATGTCCCTAATTTTTTATGGCACTTTATTTAAAAATTTATTTTTGTTAAATTTAAAACGGCTGCTTTTGGCCCCTTTTTTTCCAAATTTGGGATTAAGTTTTATTTTTAAAGGGGGGGGTCAAAACAGGGGAAGGGGTTTGGGAAAAGGGGGGGGAGGTTTTGGGGGGATGGGTTGTTTGATCGGGCTGGTAGTGCATCAGCGCTGCAGAGGTCATGTATAGACAGAGAGGGAGACCTTATCCCTCTGGATGGTCTAAGGAAATCAGGCCTATTTCTGTTTAAATTTGTTTGGGCCCTGTCCCCCCCCAAGGGAAAAGGGGGCCGGGTTTTTTAAAGGTTTGCGGGTTTTGGGAAAAACCCTTGAAAAACCGGCCGCAAACGAACACAACGGGCTTCTATGGAAAAGCCGTGCAGCACCCCGCAAACCATTCTACATGCACATTCTTCCATCCAGTTTATGAGTGGAGAAAAGCCGTTCCCCCTGCGGCCGTGGGGACGGCACACAAAAGGGACAAATACTGGTTGGATAAACCGACCGGTATTTGTCCATTGCCGTGTAAACGGCCTCTTATAAAGAAAACACAGAAGTTTCCTTACTTGTTTCTGGTGATACCCAGAGTCAATAGGTGCAGCTGAGATAGAGCTTACAGCCAAGGCCAAGAAGAGCAGGGTCAGGGCACGGCACGCTACATAGGACTGCATGTCGTCAGGGACTTCTCTAAGCTGATCACAGAGACAGGGCTATGAGAACCTGCTGTGTGCAATGTGTGCAATGTCGCCTGTTTCTGCTCCTTCAATCTCCTCAACCACTTTTAAATTCTTCCCGTGACATCAGTGAGGAAAGAACATACCATTACCCTAAGTAGATAAATCATTGGATTCTCACAGATGAAAAATAACAAACAAACATAGGGATAATGAAATTCCTTCTCACTATTCAGTAATGTGTATGCAGATTGCTTTCCACATGATTTAAACATTTTGTAAGTTTATTTATACCAATAAATTCCAGTGTCTCTGTCTACTTTGGCAGTGAACCTTCAGAGTGTCACGGTGTCCTCTGTTATTGATGGCAGCACTTTCAATGTTATATATTACAGGGTTTAATGAGGTTAAAAGAAACATATTCATAGATAGACAGACAGACAGACAGACAGACAGATAGATAGATAGATAGATAGATGGATAGACAGACAGATGGACGGACGGACGGATGGACGGATATATAGATAGATAGACAAAAGTGAGTACACCCCATACATTTTTGTAAATATTGTATGATATCTTTTCAATTTGCCCCCAAGATAACTGAACAAACAGTCATCAATGTCTTCCAGTACCATATGCTGAACAACAGCCCTACACCATGATGTTCCCACTTCTAGATTCCACTGTTGTTATGGTGTTTTGAGGTGGTATGCAGTGCCTTTTGGCATCCAAACATGGTGTGGAAGCCCCTGGAAGGAAGTGACTGCTCTATGGACTCTCCTGCAGCTGTGGGTTGCAGACAGCATGGCTCCAGATACCAATGACAACCTACCAGGACCTCATTGATTGAATCAACCTCTCTGGATATTAGCTTCTGGTCATAATAATTTGACTTGACTAAGTAGGTACAGGACATCTGTAATGTGGCCAAGTACTGCTTGCTGCCTCAGTGATTTTTATCTATACGGTTAGCTGGCTGATGAATTTGCAGGTCATCAAAAATAAGCCCATGCGGCTGTTAACATTTATTACTGATTACATTGTTTATGGCTGTGTGGTTTTGCCAGTATTGACCTGCAAATTTATGCAGTCAAATTTAAACCAGATGGCTGTGCTGCAATGGTGCCATGTATTTCTATCCATGCAATTTGACAGTTGGCTTCATCTGAATTCTGTGCTTCAAGACTCTTAGAAAGAAAATATTGACAAATAATATTTAATCTGCTATCACTTGACTCCTCGTTAGCTCTGCAATACAGAAATATAATTACTATATGCAATGACTCTATATTTGATTAGAATGGAAAAGAAAAGAAATAACCACAAGATGTAGTGACTGTATATTTGAGTCAAATGGGAAAACACAAGAAAACTAAATAACTCCTCATCTGCCAACAGTAATGGAGACTTCGAGGAGGAATAGTCACTTGATCCAGTCACCTGTATCTTGGTGTTTGATTCTTTCTATTTTTTTATTGTAAGGTGTAACACTAAGGGCCACATGTATGAAAACTGTCTAGGTCTAAAACTCACTTTTTTTCCCATAGTAACCTATGGGCAAAAAAGTGAGTTTTAGACCTAAACAGTTTTCATACATGTGGCCCTAAGAATCTGTTGAACAATGTAGAACAGAGCCTCTGCCTACATGAGCCATTTATACTACTTGTATTTAATGTAGGAGAGGAGGCTTTAAGTGTTCCTGCTACATGATATTGCTTAGACCCCATTATGCCCATTTTGCAGCAAAGCTCTTTTAACGTCCTATCACCGACCAATAACTAAAAATTAACCTTACGTATTAACACAGGTCCATCAAGTCCAATCGATAACCCTAGAGTGTTGATATAGAGGAGGGCTGAAGCCAAATTTGCCCCATACAAGAGCAAAAATACATTTCAGATTGCAATCTGTCATCAGAGTAATTCCTGGATCACTCTCCAATTTCTAGAATGCATTTCTTTTAACCTGTTATATTACAATTGTCAAGCCATTCTTGAACTTGTTCAATGACTCCAACATCCAGGGCAACAATCAGAGATATCAGAGTCCCATACAGTCAAAGCATCTGCCCCTCCACCCAAAAAACTGATGTTCTCACCTTCTAAATGTTGTTAAGCAAACTTTAAACATGCTTAAACATGCTTTTTGCTCATCAATGGAGTCTTGCATGGTGAGCATGCATACAGACTAAGGAGGGGTAAGTGCATTAATTATTGTTTTCTTTAACACAAATGCACTTGCTGATTTCAGATCTTTCTGCAGCTCTCCACAGGTGGTCCTTGGCTCTTGGACAACTCCTCTGATTATTATTTCTATTTCTGTCTCCGAAATATTGTGGGGTGCGAGGCCGGTTTATGATGACTTATGTTTTTCCACTTTCAAATTATGGCCCCAAAAATGCTCACTGAAACTTTCAGAAGTTTTATAAATTCTCCTGTAATCAATGCAATCAGTATTTTCCACAATAAATAAGGTTGCAAAGGTCTTGAGACCGCTCACTGGCATTCCCCATCATGAGATTTCTCTTGTGAGAAACCTTGGTAAAGAGACATCTTTTTATAGGCCATCAACTGAACCAGCTGATATTATTTTTCACTAAGTAGCAGGATTGCTTCCTAATTGCTGATGGATTACTAATGATGTCATGACTTTTCAGGGCTTTTTTCATTAGTGATGAGCGATTATAGACGACAAAGTTGAAATCTTTTATGTTTATCTTTTAGGTTTTTATGTTGATCGGAATTTTCCAATCACGCGATAATTTAGTTGAGAATCTGTGCATAATCTATTACTATCGCGCCATTTTCAGCGATTCCTGTGATTTTGGCGGCCAGCAAATCAGCTTAGAGCATAGAGCAGGGTGAGATGGGTGTGCGACGTCATGACTGTGATGTGCATGGTTGTCATTGGCTGGAAAAATCACATGACCTCGTTTTACATAGAACAGCCCTTTCTGTTCAGCATCAGTGTGCCAGTGTGTCTAATAAGAGCAGGACGTGTGTTAGCTTTCTCCTCAATACAGCTCAGCGACACAGCGACTCTTTGTTCAAACAGACAACTATGCTTTTAGCTGTGAACATTAGAACTTAGGTAGATTAGAGAATTTCAGTTTCTAGTTAGTTAGGCTGAGACTTTTAAAGAAGCATCTAGTGATGTACAGCCGCGGAGGATGGGGGGCGGGTGCAGGCTAACACAGACAGACAGGCAAGCTTTTGAAAGAAGAGTGTATATTGTGCAGCCCAGACTGCTTTGAACCTGCATTGAAATGGCTTTTTTTTTACCAGTTTTTTGGTGAAAAAGTACCTTGTATTTTGTGCAGCCCAGTTTTGTTCAAAGACCCACCTTGTACTTATATTAGGATACAGAACTTTTCTAGTAACTGCAGGTGTATTTCATAGGTGCAAAAACCACCTTTTATTATCCGTACACGATTTAATTAGTTTTTTTTCCCTTTTGTGCAGCCCAGTTTTGTTCAAAGACCCACCTTGTACTTACAATAGGATACAGTACTTTTCTAGTCACCGCAGGTGTATTTCATAGGTGCAAAAACCACCTATTATTATCAGTACACAATTTAATTACGTGTTTTTAACTTTGGCGCAGCCCAGTTTTGTTCAAAGATCCACTTTGTACTTACAATAGGATACAGAAATTTTCTAGTCACTGCAGGTGTATTTCATAGGTGCAAAAACCACCTATTATTATCAGTACACAATTTAATTACTTGTTTTTCACTTTGACACAGGACAGTTCTGTTGAAAGACCCATCTTGTACTTATATTACCATATATAATTTTTCTATTAATTGCTGTTGTATTTCATAGGTGCAAAAACCACCTATTATTATCAGTACACAATTTAATTACGTGTTTTTCACTTTGGCGCAGCCCAGTTTTGTTCAAAGACCTACTTTGTACTTACAATAGGATACAGAACTTTTCTAGTCACCGCAGGTGTATTTCATAGCCATTTGTTGGCTCCAAGAGTGGGAGAACCAGTGATTCCCCAAATTAGGCTAATTGCCACCTTTGATAGAGCAAATTCATCCATTAGAGATGTCCTCAAGAGACATTGGGACATTCTGAGAATGGATACTGACTTAATTGATGTCTTACCTGAGCATCCCCAGGTGACCTACAAACGTGGAAGAAGTCTGGGTGATAGGCTGGTACACAGCCATTTAGGCCCAAAAACAACCAGTGATTCATGGTTGGATAGGCAGCCCAAGGGGTGCTTTAAATGCGGACATTGCAAAGCATGTAAATGGGTTAAACAAACCAAGACGGTATGTAGTCACCGGATGGGTCGTATATATAACATTAGGGATTTTGTGAACTGTAGTTCCTCCCATGTTATATACAAAGCTACATGCTCTTGCAATCTAGAATACATTGGGAAAACAATAAGACCCTGGAGACAACGGATTCTAGAGCATATTGGGGACATCAGAAACAATCGTGACACCCCACTGGGTAGACATTTCAATACAATCCATGGTGGTAATGATGCCTCTCTACAATTTGAACCTCTGGAATTGTTTCGAGTCTCGAGACGCAGGGGTGATGTAGACAAAAGACTTTTACAAACAGAGGCAAAATGGATTTTCATGTTGGACACGGTATCCCCACATGGCCTTAATGAACAACTTCATTTTAATTGCTTCATCTGAATCATAATTTTTCCTAAGAACTTGGTGGTTCAATATGATATTGATACACGTATTGTGTGATGGGCATAATAATTTGTGCATTATTACACATTTAAGTTTCCCTCTCTCTCTCCATGTTCTATGTTATTTTAATACCCCACACTCTGTAGGACATGTTTAGACAAGCAAACGTGTTTGTGGTTTTTGTTGTTTTTTGTTTTTTCTTGTTTTTTCTTTTTCTTTATTATTTTTTATTTGTTAATCACTTCCATGATTTCTTGTTGCCAGTCTATATTCAAATAAATGAGCCGTAATTCCCATTACCTAGTTGTATAGAATAGCGCGGTGTTTCTCTAGATAATCAGACGGGCCGGTGCTACACAGGTGCGCTTTTATTAGACGCACCATGGTGTATTGGCAGACCTCCCCTGTTTACCTGACGTCAGGGAGTAAGAGTCTCCGTTCCGGCTATAGGCTGATTCTTAGTTAAGAGTGCGCATGCGCGGGATGACGTCAGACGGCGAACAACTGAGGCGCGCGATCTGAGTGAACAGAGACGCGCGCTGTGATGCGGCACTCCGCATCTGATAACAGCTAGCTCAAGAAAAAGGTGCTCTGTAGGCGTCCAAACATTGAATGTATGTAAGTACAGTGCATTATCCTTATCTCATCACTTACTTTGTATATTGGAGCTCATTGTCTCTATTGCTGATTATATTATAGATCTTACTTGGTGTGGCTTTGCTGTAGTGAGACTTCTCCTGGGTGAATTTCCATGTTAAAATGATGCCCTGGGATAGCTCTCAACATTACTGTAAGTAACCAATGATTTATTTAAGCTGTGTCTGACCCCATACCGGAACTGGTGAGTCAGTAGACCATTGCCAGCTGGATAGCCGCACTATAAGTAGAAATACATATCTTTTTTATGGATAGCACTGTATCTGCTGCATGGCTACCGCTTTGTGACTTTGTGCATCCTTTGTATTATATTATGTGTTTTATCTAAGGCTAATATCTATGGGTCTTTGCCCCTGATGAGTCTCCACACATTGGGGTACGAAACGCGTTGGACTTGGTGGTTTATGTGATAGCCTTACTTGTTCTATGGTGTACTTTGGGGTGTTTGGTATCTTTTGTTTTATTGCATTTTTTGCACAGGGAATATAAGAAAGTTATACTACTTTCCCGTGTATAGGGTATAATAGGGATAAATTCCCCTCTAGGTTCCAGGTGGGACCATCCTTATTGGGACGAATATCCCATGATTGTGATAGGTAGCTTCCCATGTAGGATTACTATCCAGGGATAGCATTTTCAAGTGTTTGGCTGTTTGTACTTTGGAGTGTAATTGACTCCTTTTTATGTATATTCATACGTATTAAAAGTTAAGTTTTATAGTCTAGTCCACTGAATCACATATCTTTTTTGACTATATATTTGTTCTCCTGGGAGAGATTTACTTCACGTTTATTTTTGTGATTATTATAGGGTAGGGCCAGCTTTGTGACCAGTGGTTGCAATACCGAGTCTTGGCACAATGAGGCTAAGGAAGTGTTTTCTGAAAAGGATTTTGTCTCTAAAAATTACTCTCCCTCTATTAAGGCTTCATTTAGGGAATTAACAAGGCTTTATAAAGAACATGCAACATCTTGGTGGGAAATCCAACTATTTGATAGTTATATCCAACAGAAAATAGTACCTAGAGGTTTAAGAATATCTCTTGTACCATCAGCTAGATTGCGGACTAAGGAGGTATTAGAAAAAAGGGGAGCAAAACGCACTGAAAGTTCCATAAAAATTTTCCAAATTCTACTGTGAAGAAAAAAGTAAAATTTAGAAGAAATTTTAATTTTTGAGATTGCAGGAACAAATAGAAGTGTTATTAAATTAAAATTAGACCCAAATTTCTTGTAAAAGGGCCAATTGCAGCCCACGTTTAAAAGGTTTTTCAGCATAATTTAAAAGAGAGAGAACACCTACAAATTTATTTGGGGCTTAAAAAGATTTCCCTGGAAAAAAAAACTTAAGCTTCAGGGAAACTCCCGTTCTAATCAGGAGGAGAGACGGATATATCCCCCTCTATACGAACAGGTTTTGGGTGAATATTAAATCCCCAAATAGGGGACAAAAGGAGGTTGAACAATAGAACAAAAGAGGGGGAGGTAGGGGGGAGGTTTTCCTGAGGCAATAGAACAGGTGGGGGTTTTTTTAGAAGAGAGGGGTTTGAGAGACCCTTACCAACTCAGGGAGAGACTATAAAAGAAAAACTGACACATTTAAAAATTATCAATTTATCTAAAAGAATACTAACGAGGTGGGGAAAAAGGTGGGACGAAAAGGTTGTCCTTTATACCAACAACATCCTTTTTTGTTCCCTTGGGTAAGGATTAGAAACTTTTCTTAGGGAAAATTTAAGGTGGCACAAATTCCAAAAATTTGAGAAAAACGAGAGTGTATGGGGTGGGTCTCTCAAGTGAAGAACGAATTTCTTAAGGATTTAGATCAATTACAGAGAGAAAGTGAGGGGTTTGGGTGAAGGGGCCCCTTTACAAAATGTAAATTAAAAAATACCTCCAATCTCCAATTGGAGAAATTCCTGTATTGAAGTTTTTTTAAAAATGGGGCTTAGAGACTTTTCTGAAATCACAAAAGACCGTTTTGGGTTCTAAACCCGAGTGATTAAAATAAGGCCTTGCTTGCCCTTGGGAGATAGCATCTGATCTAAAACCTCTGATAAAGGTGGTAACGTGGGTCCTAATGGATAGACAGATTACGTTAAATGTGCCATTGATTTTTAAGGATCAACTAACTA
>JAODAL010061457.1:0-20311 GCA_025379985.1 Phyllomedusa bahiana | reverse complement strand
AATGTGTTCCCTAAATGAGCACGTATCCTTTTGACTGTTGTGGATTTTTAATTTCAGCTTCCCCAGCCCTTTGGGGATTATTTTGAATTTTGTTGCTCTCCCATATCAAAAAGGTTTCCGCTAATCATTATCGCTACGGAAATCTCTTGACAATTGCCGAATCACTTGTAAAGATAGTCAACGTAATCGTCATACTAGTTGGGGGATTCTCTCTTGCCTGGGTGTAAAAGCAGGTTAAAGTAGCAAAAGGGTTTTTGTTTTTAAAGGGGTTGTCTCACTGCCATGGTTAGTTTTGACCATTTAGGGAAAGGTAATTGAAGACGTTCAGAAAGTAAAAGATTTATTGGCACAGAGTGCACAGAGGTTTCTCTGGTGACCGTCCTGCTCTCATATGTTAAATTTATCAGCTAGTAGGGAGTGATGTCATCACAGGTTGGCACCAAGGACTGTTGCAACAAAAACGAAGTATTATGTCAAACAAAAAAAAGGAGTTTAAATTTACTTTAAAGTGTTTCTTTGTGCTCTGAAGTCTCCCAAATAAAAAATCCCCCTGCTTATGTCCTTTTAAATTTTTCAGCTTTGATTACACTTTTCTAATCACTACTATAGAACCACCCAGAGCCTGACCAATAAGAGACGGGGTTCATGAATCAAAACCTGTTCTTAGCTTTGTGAAGCCGCTTACCCTTTAAAAGGGAACTTGTCACATAGGTTATGCCCTCCTTGTGGGGACGCACAACTAGGCGCATTAGTGACTTTTTCCCAGCCCCTGTTCCTTATTCTGTAAATGCTGTATTTAGCTTTTTAATGCTCAAATTTATTCCGGCAGTGTTAGCCCCCGCCCCCAATGGCAGCCCCACCACTGACAGTTTTTCACATGTTTTAGTTATTCAAAAAAAATAGGTCTCAGTTGAAGGGGGGGGGGTAGCCTCAGGTGGGGGGGTTTTAAAAACCTCTTGACCCTTTTTTCTGGCTGAAAACTGCAGATTTCCGCCTAAATACTCAAATACGCATCTTACAGAATAGGAAGAGCGCTGGAAACGGCATGCTGTTAGTATCTGCCCTCAGCAAGTGGGGGGCATAAACTGTGACAGGTTCTCTTTGAGGGTATGTTCATACGGTCCATGAGTGGAACCAATCTTCAGCAACTAAGTTGAAAATATTTCCCACATTTCACTTGTTCTTTTAAATCTTCCCTATTCTTATAGTTTCATTGTTGCAGAAACCAGTGCAATACAGGAATATATTCAGAGGCGTAGCTATAAGGGGTGCAGAGGTAGCAGTTCCTACCGGGCCCTACAGCCTGAGGGGTCCCCAAAAGACCTTCTGCCACAGCATTGTAAATGGTACATGGTAAGTTAGGGGCGATATTTCACTATTTTCATTACCATCTTTGAAAATCTGACACATGCTAATTGTGTACTGTGGTAAGCTGAGATTGCAAGGAAAGGCCCTGTAGTATGTTGATATGCCCAGGAGCTGCAAGTTACGCCTCTGAATATACTATAATATAATATATTTCACTAGGCAGAGACCTCATTATACGCTCCATCAGTTGGTTTTTTTTGTGTGGTGTTGTGTTTTTTTTTTTGTTTTTTTTTTTTCCTTCTTACCCTCCCCACAAATTCTGTGTAAGGTTATGCTCACAGAAACCGCAGCATTTTTCTTAAATCTGCAAAAGAAAAAGTGCACCAATTCTTTGCAAATTTTCTTGTGCGTTTGACATTAATTTTTTCAAACATTTGACTTCAATGCCTTCCGACCACTGAAGTTAGTTTAGAAAAATCCATGATAAAAGTCTGTAGTGAAATCCACAACAATTGGAGCTGGTTTAACCCCTTAACGACCGCGCACCGTCTTTTGACATCGGCTGGTGCGGGTCGTTCGTCTACAGCAACGACTTTTGGCGTCGCTGTAGACTGCGGGGTTTCCGGCGCTGCAATTGTGCTGGAATCGGGGCTGTACTACACAGCCCTGATCCCAGAGCATCTCCTACGAGCACCAGGGAGCGGAGGAAACCTCCGCAACCCGATGCTTTAACCCTTTGATTGCGGCGGTTTCATTACCGCAGCGCAATCAAAGGGTTCCCCTGCTCTGTCGGGTGATTGGAACACCCGGTGACCCGACAGAGCCCGGGGAACGGCTGCACAGTCAGCTCTGGGGACCTACAGTGGCCCCAGAGCTGTCTGTGTAACAAGCGAGTGATCAGGACGCACTGTGTGCTGTCCTGAACACTGCCTGTGTCAGACTGACACAAATTATAATGTCTTCGCATATATGAATATGCTAATACATTACTAAGTGTAAAAAAAATAAAAAAAAAAAATAAAAAAAAATAAAATTTTTAATAAAAAATAATTGTGCATAAATTACACACACAAAAAACCCTACACATATTAGGTATCCACACGACCGTAATAACCTGTAGAATTAATATAACAAGTTGTTACGTGTGAAATATGAACTGTATAAAAAAAAATGTAAAAAAACAAAATAAATTATTTTTAAATTAAAAAAAATTCTGCAATTGTTTATAAGTGAACTTAGACTATTCCCCCATAAAGTACAACTTGTCTCGAATAAAAAGAGGCCTCATCCAACTGCGTCATTGAAAAATTAAAAAGTTACAACTGTTGAAACGCAAAAGGGGGCAAAAAACTAAAAAAACGTTCTGGTCATTAACTACTTTTCAGGCCTGGGAGTTAAGGGGTTAAGCAAAAATGCTGTGGGTTTTCTGTGCTTTGTGTGAACATACCCTAAATGTTAAGAAACCTTCTCAAATCCCTGAAAATTTTAATACATAGTAATTCTTTTGTAATTTCATCTTTAGGTCTGATGAAGACCCCCATTATGAAGATCCTTACATCAAGAAGCAATGGTCAGCGTCAGCAAATTGGTGTTGCATTTAAGACCTTATTTGGCAGGGTAAGATGGAAATTATTATAGTGCATGCTTCATAAAAAAAAAAACTTGTTTTGAAACAGTAGATGTGCCCTTTTTTATCAGTCTCATAGTAATAATAATCTTTATATAGCGGCAACATATTCCGCAGCACTTTACAATTTAGAGGGCAGAAGTAAAGACAAAAAGACCAACATTACACAGTAAAAAGCTATTATGTATGGGCAACCAGTGCAGTGACTGACAGAGTAGAAGCCTCAGTATAGTGGCTAGAAAAAAAGATGAGCCTGGCTGCTGCATTCAGGACAGATTGCAGAGGGGGTAGTTTACGAAGGAGACCGATAGTACACAATGGTCAAGATTTATCAATACAGTTTTACTAGTTTTTCTTTTAATACCTATGACCTTTTTGTGTAAAAATGGGAATGCCTTTTAAGTCACACACAGTGTGCACATTTTCTGTTGCTAGCTTGTATTCAGGGGCGTAGCTAGAGACTCATGGGGCCCGGGTGCAAAACTTAAGCTCGGGGCCCTCTTACAACCAAACATGGTCTGTGGACCAATACTTTTCAAATTCGAAGAGGTTTTATTGAACAAAATATGTCAATGAACATGAGCTCACAGCAAGCATCATGTCAAAATCACATCATAACAAAGCAAGAACTGCATTGGCAATACAAAAGGAAAAGGATATGAATATCAATCACTAAGACATCTAATATGCATACCATGACATGTCACATTCCTGTGAAGCTGGAGCTGTTGAGAATATATAGAAAAGCGCTCTCAAGTGAAATAATTCAATACTAAGCAGTGAATAAATGTGGAACTGCTCACCTCTTGCCGTTGTACTAAATGGTACAACTCATAGAAACACATGCAAATCAATACGATCGTAGAGGTTTCCTTCCAGACAGCAGCCAGACAGGACTCTTCAGGCGCGGGGGAGATCACTCAGCAAGCGCGATCCTCCGGCTGATACAATGTAGCTTTCTTTGAAGAGATGTCAGCGCTCAGGGGATTGAGTGAAAACTATGGACCCCTGGGTAACTTAAACCACTGTAGTGGTGTCAAAGTTTATTCAATTAATTTAAAAGTAGACGCGTTTCGCGGACCAAACGAGCCCGCTTCCTCAAGTACAAACTATATTACACGTGCAGTTCTTTAAATAGACCGCGAATTGAAACAGAGGCTCATTCTGAGT
Source organism: Phyllomedusa bahiana (assembly GCA_025379985.1). NCBI lineage: Eukaryota > Metazoa > Chordata > Amphibia > Anura > Hylidae > Phyllomedusa > Phyllomedusa bahiana. The sequence goes on along the minus strand of JAODAL010061457.1, from coordinate 16,206 downwards.
GCTACATATTAACCATTTAGTTGAAAGACTTGCTGTTACTATATAAACCACTTTGTAAATATGTAATATTACTAGTGTTACTATACACAGATGTTTCCATGGTATAAAAAACACAAATGTTTCATTACTATAATAACATTACAACAAACAAATAAATAGTTAAAAACAATGTAAAAAACAGTAAATTACATAAATAAATTACATTAGATTAAATTAATTCTTGAAGTTCATTAAGACCATTAGGATTAACTGTATCCATTTTAAAAATCCAAAAAATTTCTCTGACCGAGAACTTGCAACCTATTAGGTGTATTGATAGATATTTGCTCTATAGGCTGTATACTGAATCCTATTATTTCATTCTGATGTACATTGAAAAAGTGTTTAGGTAGACTATGTATTAATTTATTATGTTTTATGTTATATCTATGATTGTTCAAACGTTTAGACAATTTGGTACTAGTTTTGCCAATATACTGTAGTCCACAGTTGCAAGTAATTAAATATACAACAAATGAACTGTTGCAACTTAAACGTGTTCTGATGTTAAATATTTCTTTAGTAAATGAAGATTGGAATTTATCATTCTGTGTGATCACAATTACAACATTTGCAGGTGGGATGATTACAGGCAAAATACTCTATTGCCGAAGAATTTAACTGATCAGACGCTTTATCAGTTAGTTGCCTTAACCGGGAGGGAGCCACTATATTTTTGATTGTTCTAGCTCTCCTATATATAATCTGAGGTTTGTCTGACAGAAGAGGTTTCTTTCTAATATCATCTATTATAAACGATACATAGATGATCTGATCTTGATTTGGCGAGGTCCTTTGGAAACTGCTGAATCTTTTGTCACACTACTTAATCAAAATACAAAAGGTATCCATTTTACCATGACCTATAATGAAAAAGAAATAGTTTTTCTAGATCTTTTCCTGTACATAGAAAATTCCACTATTAAATCAAAAATTGCATTTAAATCTTGCGACTCAAATGGATACCTACAATTCAGTAGTAATCACCATAGGAAATTGGTAAGGAACGTACCATACGGTCAATTTAAACGTATAAGAAAAAACTGTACAGATGATGACAATTTTTTAAAGCAGTCTGATCCTCTTTCAAAAAAATTTTTAGAAAAAGGTTTTCCATCTATTTTAATAGATTCTGCGAAATCAAAGGCTGGTGCTTGCACACAACAGGATTATTTAACTAAAAAGGTTGAAAAAACTGTGAAAAAGGATCCTACTTGTAGTTTTGTTACTACTTTTAATACTCATCATGAACAAATATATATGCTACTAAAAAAACATTGGGAAATACTATTAGATCCCATTCTTAAACCTCTTCTGTCAGACAAACCTCAGATTATATATAGAAGAGCTGAGACAATCAAAAATATAGTGGCTCCCTCCCGGTTAAGGCAACTAACTGATTAAAGCGTCTGATCAGTTAAATTCTTCGGCAATAGAAGTATTTGCCTGTAATCATACACCTGCAATGTTGTAATGTGATCACACAGAATGATAAATTCCCAATCTTCATTTACTAAAGAAATATTTAACATCAGAAAACGTTTAAGTTGCAACAGTTCATTTGTTGTATATTTACTTGCAACTGTGGACTACAGTATATTGGCAAAACTAGTACCAAATTGTCTAAACGTTTGAACAATCATAGATATAACATAAAACATAATAAATTAATACATAGTCTACCTAAACACTTTTTCAATGTACATCAGAATGAAACAATAGGATTCAGTATACAGCCTATAGAGCAAATATCTATCAATACACCTAATAGGTTGCAAGTTCTCGGTCAGAGAGAAATTTTTTGGATTTTTAAAATGGATACAGTTAATCCTAATGGTCTTAATGAACTTCAAGAATTAATTTAATCTAATGTAATTTATTTATGTAATTTACTGTTTTTTACATTGTTTTTAACTATTTATTTGTTTGTTGTAATGTTATTATAGTAAGGAAACATTTGTGTTTTTTTTTTACCATGGAAACATCTGTGTATTGTAACATAGTTAATATGAATATTTACAAAGTGGTTTAAAATAGTAAACAGCAAGTCTTTCAACTAAAGGGTTTAAATTTATGTAGCACTCAGAATGAGTCTTGTTTCAATTCGCGGTTATTAAAGAACTGCCGTGTAATATAGTTTGTACTTGAGGAAGCGGGTCGTTTGGTCCGCGAAACGCGTCTATTTTTTAAATCAATTGAATAAACTTTGACACAATACAGTGGTTTAATTTAAACCCAAGGGGTCAATAGTTTTCACTCAATCCCCTGAGCGCTGACATCTCTTCAAAGAAAGCTACAATGTCACATTCCTGATAACTGCCAAGAGACAAGCTGAAAATGAATATATACTATAAAATCGTAACAAGAAACAAGACGGGCGCTGTAAGCACCCATACCCAAAGGAAAGAAAAAAGGAAAAAAAAAATAAAAAATAAAAAAAAAAAAAAAATAAAATAAATAAAAAGGAAACCCACGCCAACATAACAAAGAGGACAAAACACCCCTACAACAAAAGGCAATCTGACAAGATAGATGAAAAAGGGGGACACGCACACAAAAACCAAAACGGGGGGAGGGAGGGGGGGAAATTTAAGGAAAAACGAAGGAATCACAGGGGGCACTTATGTAGAGAAGAGAGTAGCACCCCACCTGCCCACAGCCAATCCACACTAAAGGTGTTTAGAAAATTAAAGTGGGGAATTTTTGAAAAGGGACCAGCTAGACCAGGTCCTAGTAAATTTATATGCCTGCTCGGGGGTTTGGGCTATCAATTCTTCCATTCTCTGAACCGCACTAATTTCTGCAAACCAATCTTCCAGGTTGGGGGGACAGGTGATTTCCCATTTCCGTGGAATTATCGTTTTGGCAGCCTGCAGTAGATGCTCCAGAAGGGATTTCTTAAAACTACTAATTGGCATGGGGAACATAAAAAGTAACAAGGCCTCCGGCGAGTCAGGAATCAGAATGCCGTTCCCGCCTCAATCCCTCTAGCACAAAAAGTCCAGAAGCCTCTGAGTGGGGGACATCCCACCAAACGTGGGACATGGTTCCTTTCCCTTTCCACACCTCAACAAACAGCAAGAGGTTGCGGGGAAACATTTTATGCAAGACTCCGGGAACTCTGTACCAGCGTGACAAAATCTTATACGGGTCTCTTGGTGCTTTGGGCTTAACATCGTCGAGGGTGAGCTGGAAACGGCGCTCCCACTGAGCAGTAGAAAAGAGAGGCCCAATTCACTTTCCCACCGCGGGACAAAAGGGGGGAAGAGACCTACAGCGATCAGAGGCAACAACTTGTACATAAATGACAGAGAGTGTCTCGAACTTGTCGCAGACACCACCGCATCCTCAAAAGCTGTAAGAGGCCTGGTCAGGTTGAGAGTAGGCTTGATTCTAGAGAAGAAGTGGGACAGTTGCAATTTTGGGAAAGGGAGACTCTACCCGAGACCACCATCCCCCCGAGGATATCACACAATGATCTCAATTTCCCTCCCGAAGACACCTGACAAAGGCGTAATAGAGCCTGCTTTGAACCACCAAAAAATTATTTGGCGAGTGGCCGGGGGGGGAAATCCGGGTTTTCTGTAAGTGGGACACAGGGACCACTACGATCACAAGATTATAGGATTTTCCTATGTGAGTTCAGGACACCCAAACGTGTGTCTTACACAGGAGGAGGAGGAGGCATTTATCTTGGAGGAGCAGGAGTCCAGGTCCGGGGAGAACCGCCACCGCCGAGGAACTAAGCTCCTCAGCCAAATAGACCCTAATTTGTTATCCCTTTCTGGGGGACAGCGCCAAAAACGCGCATAGGCCGAGGCCAAATAATAAAAGCCTACAATCTGGCAACCCTGTGCCTCCTGCATTTTTTGGCCTAATGAGCGTCTCATAGGCAATACGCGATCGCCGAGTGGACCAGACGAATGAGGTGAAAAACATCGGCGAAACCCTCTTCCAAAATGGATAGGGATATGAATAGGAAGGGTTTGGAAAAGATATAAAAAATTTCGGAAGAATCGTCATTTTGAGCAAATTTTTTCTTCCAAACCAGGGACAGGTCCTTCGTGCCAATTATCTAAGTCTTTTTGTATTCTGCCTAGCAGGAGGGAGGAAATTGTTGGGAAAAGGCTTTCGAAAAAACCCTCAAATGCGCACCCCAAAATTTATGAGATGCCCAATTTGGCACTCAAAGGGAAAATTGGCTCGTAACGTGGCTCGATTTGTGGGGCGATCCCCAACACCAAGAGCTTCAGATTTTGAGAAATTAATTTTAAAATTAGACCCCGTTCCAAAATCTCTGATGCACGGCCATCAGGGCCGGGAGAGAAATATGGGGGGTTTGTAAAAAAAAGTAGAAGATCGCCCGCAAAGGCAGAACATTTATATTCACGTGTCCCACCTTAATCCCTTTAATATCAGGATTTAGCCCTTATGGCACCATCAGACTCTCATTATCAAAACATAGGTTTAAATGGGGATAAAGGCAACCCCTCCCTTGTCCCATTAGAATAGGAAGGGGAGCAGATAAGGTAACCATTGATCTTTATACGGGCAGGGGGCGCGCAAATAAAAGGCTTCAATCCTGGATGGGGAAGTTGGGCCAATTTCCAATTACATGTCAAAGTTGACGCAGAGAGGCCACGAAATGCGGTTCGAATGCCTTCTCTGCGTCAAGAGACAGGACAAAAAGAGGAATTTACGAGAACCCGCGCATAGTGAACAATGTCCAATGTTTTTGAGGTATTATCTCGCGCCTCTTGCACGGTACAAAGCCCACCTGATCCGTATTGGACTGGGGGCCAGAAGGGGGTTAAATTTTCTATTTGCAATTTGCTTCGCTTTGATTTTGAGATCTACATTGGTAGGGGAAATGGGGCGGTAGCTACCGCATGATTTGAGGACCCCTTCCCGGTTTAAGGATGATGCTACATGTGCCAACATTGCCTGGGGGGGAAAAAGGGGTATCTACTGTGATTAAATTAAGACTTTTTGGAGCGTTAGGGCAGAGTAAGTCGAGAAAAGATCTATAGAATTGGGCTGTATACCATCAGACCCTGGGCTCTTCCCCCAGGAAGGTCTTTGATTACTGACTGCAGCTCCAGTAACGTAAAGGTTCGTCAAGGGAATTGGCAATCGATGTCGGGATTTTAGCCATTAAAGAAGGGTGAGGAGAACCCCTGGTGGTTAGGCTGGGAGGGGGGGTGGCAGATTATATAATTTGGAATAAAAAAGAGTGGAAGGTATGGGGGGATTTCATCCGTACAATGCACACGGAGTTTGGGGTTTGTTTTAATGGAGGAGTATGGGCTGCGCCATTTGGGAGCGAACCGCCTCCCAGCAGGGCGCCCACTTTTATTGCCGGCTCATTAAAATCTGTTTACGGCACTGTTGGACGAATCGGCCCCAGGACGCTTCCAGGAGGGGGAGGATTTCCTGCCGCGCATCCTGTAGCTCCCGGAGTACAGTGGGTGAAAGGGCATTCTTATGGGTGCATTCAAAGGAGGAGACCTTGGTCAATGGCTTTATTAAGAGTAGCCGCCCGGCCCGCTTAATTCTGGCGCCATGCTTTATCAAGGCCCCCCCTGACCATGCTTTTTCAGGGCCCCACTGGGTTGGCAACAGGTGGGGTTTCCCCCTCTGGTTAGTTAGAAAGCAAGAGATGGTATTTTGATGTCTGCAGTGCAGGGGGAATCCAAAAGAAGGGATTCATTTAATTTTCCAGTTCCAAAAACCCTCTGCTGTGAGGCCGGAAAGCCGCAGAGAGCAAAAGACGGGGCGTGATCAGACCATAGAATATTCCGATTGTCGCAGATGACAGCAAGGGGCAGGGCTGAATTTTTTTGAATCATAATATAGTCCAACCGATATAGGAACCGTGGGGCGGGGAATAAAAGGGGAATTTAATCCCTGTCCGACGGATGCAAAATTTCCCCCAGGAATCACACAACTGAAGTAGCAAGAAAGCCCTCTTAACCTTCCCTTTATGGCCCGAATAGGACAGGGTTGATTTCCCAGAGGAATTATCTAAGGTTGGATTTTAATGTTACATTAAAGTCACCACATAGTATGACGGTCCCTTGCACTAGGGGGAGAACGGTATCAACCAACGTCTCAAAAAATCCAGCCTGGCCCACATTGGGAGCATATGCATTAAGGACAGTAAAAACCTGTCCACTAATCGAGAGAACCAATACAAGGTAACGCGCCTCAGGGTCGGCCGTACAACTAATACCTGATGGGCCAGAGAGCGATGAATGGCTATGGCCACTCCCCTGGACCTGGGACTCAGAAAGTTGGCAAAATGCAAGATGTGTAGTGCCTATTTTAATATTTGGGCATGGCCAACCTTAAAGTGGGTTTCCTGCAGACACACGATTTGAGCTTTAGAGCGATGAAAATGGTGGAGGACCTGCGCCCGCCTTTCAGGGGTGTTCAAGCCCTTTGCATTAAATGAAGCGATGCGTAGATCCATCCTCCAGGAAGTCTAGGGGGGGGCGCGCCCACGATACCGCTCCAGGCCCCGACCCTTTCACAGGTGCGATCTAAAAAAGCAAAGAGGGACGGGGAGAAGGACACAAAAAGCGAGGGAAAAAAAAGGGGGGGGGGGGGGAGGGAAAGGAACAAGACACTCGCAACCAGTTCACCCCACACTCAACAGACACACACTAAACACGGACAGGTAACCAAAAAGCAGAGAACAAGACCCTGCGCACTAGTCAGAAAACAAAAATACTAAAGACAAGGATCCTGTTGAAGGAACCAAACTAGAACAGGATTTCCACCTACTGGGGGGGAAAGTGGAAGTACACGGCTCATGGAGGAGACTCCCGTTACCATTTAAAAAAATATGAAAAATAATAACCGGCCTCAGAACAGAGGAAAAGAAAAAAGGGGAGGGGAAGAACCCTACCATTGCTACCAGGATGGCGTAAGCAATGGTGTAGGGAGGAAGCAGCTCCCTAGCAAGGTGGGTTCAGGCGCTTCTGAAATCGGGCTGCCCACAAAAATATTAGAGTAATGGTAACCAGCAGTACCAGCGAAGACCCCAAAACAGGTTATTCTTAAGGCACCTGAATTGAACCAAAGTTGGGCCCACAGTGATCAACACAAAGGCGCTAATCGCCCAGGTTCAAGGCGAATTTAACGAAGAGGGGCGTCGCTGTTCCCGAATCCCGGCGACGTAGGCGTTGTAGCCCCTCTCCACGGCTCCGAGTTTAGGCAGAGCCAGAGTCCGGAGCCACGGATACCAGCTGAAGACATCTTTCCGCTGAGCAGGTCCAGATGAAAGAGATGAGAGGGTCGGCCAAACCGGGAGGATAAATCCTTGATATGAAGATGCTGCAGACGGGCGGGATATCTTCCCCTGATTGATGGTGAGAACTGTTGTCTGCACGGATATGCAGGGCAAATGGATACCCAGTGGAATGGGATATTTTTTTCTTCTTGAGAATGTCCAGGAGGGGGATTCAAGAAAGCTCTCGGGCTAAGGTGAGCCGAGACAAATCCTGCAGGATTCTGATGGTGGAAACCTTGGTAAGACAGTGACTTGCGCCTCCTGGCCTCATAGAGAATATTTCCTTCATGCCGAAGAAATGGACCCGACAATTTAAAATCACGTGGCCTAGAGTCATCAGGATTAGGCGCTCTAAGGGCTCTGTGCACTCTATCCAGTTCAATATGAGCCGTAGGTGGACGACCCAGGAGGCCATTGAAGATGGCGGTGACCACCGGAAACAAATTTGCGTTGGGAACAGATTCAGGAAAAGGCCCCTAATTTCGTAAATTATTACGCCTGCTACCTTTCTCAATGTCGTCTAGTGTTGCTGCAGGGCGTGAATTTGAGCAGTTATGATGTGTGACTTCAGCGGACACAGGTGGGGTGGCGGGGTGGTGGGGTCTGCGCTGATCCATGACCTCAAACTTAGAATGAAGAGAAGATAGTTCCATACGGAATTGCGCAGACTCTCGTCGGAATTCGTCAAGCAGTTGGGTGGTCATAGAGGAGATATCAGCCAGCGATGGGAGTGGCTGCAGTAGTTGTTTCAAAGCTGCCAGAGTCACTGGTTTATTGTCATCCACAGGATCCAGCACATCAGAGATAGGAGAGGGCACACACAGCTGTGCAGGGTGGTGGTGTGACTCACTAAAAATTGGTGGGGTGCCTCTGAGACTGTCAGGCAATTGAGAGTGAGAAGGCGCCATGCGATGCTCATTTACTCCCCGCAAGGCGTAGGCGTAGGGTTTTCACCTTGTTAAAGCCTGGACACACAGCCTGTCAGCGGATGGAGAGGCCCCTTTATGTGCAGGGGATAGCTCCCAGGGTGAACCAGAGGACCAGGAGGGGGAACCCTCCATAGGTGGTAGTGGGCCTCCGGAGCAACTGAGAAGAGGAGGCTGCGGCCTCACAGGGCCCCAGTAACATAGTCCAGTGGGGCTGGGTCTCGGTGCTGTGAAAGGGGGGGCAGATAGAGGACTTTCCATAGGGGGTTTTGTGACTCAGTCCCACATAGTGTAGGGCCCCACAGAGGGGTGACCCCTTGAGGCTGCTGTGCATTGTGATCCGGTTTCTGGTTTTGTAAGGGGCAGGCACTTGGGTCACAGTAACTCCTGGGCCCTTATAGACAGGCTGGGGCACGGGAGACACAGGAGCAGCTGATAGAGAGAGCTGCAGGTGGTGGGGAATCCCCTGTGAGGGAGCCGGCGCCTCCGCCTGCGCTCCTACTGCCGGGGCTGCAGGCTGTAACTCACTGTTGTCGCGGCCCGCGCCGGGTCCGGAGTCCTTGCTGAGGGTGCGACGGCGTGTGCAGCTGCAGGCTCGAGGTCCTCCCCGCCGGCGGTAAGTCCAGAGTCCTGCGGATTCCCTGAGGTAGTGGGAAAGTGAGGAAGAACGCGCGCTGTTGCAGGTGAAGAGCCATGCCGGGATCCATGCGTGGAGGCCGCCACTGCGGCGGCCATCTTGGGGGGTTTACAGGCCCCGAGCGCCGGCAGTGATTTAGCGGCCTTAAGCGGGGCAAAGAACCCTTTAAATGTCCCCTCGAAGGCCCGGATCGCAGGGTGGTCCCAGGCTTTTGTTTTTTGTTCGGCTTGCCCATCCTATATGCCAAATGTCGCCGGTGTTAGAAGCAGGGAACGAGGAGCTCAGAAACCAGCGTCCTCACACGGCCATCTCCTAGTCACGCCCCGGGGCCAATACTTTTTTAACAAACAGGTTCCCAACTTGACATGCGGATGTCTGTGGTGTAGCGCACTGCAAGGAAAAATATTTCTATTAAAAGGAATCGTCCACTATTACCACCATACCGTGACCATATAGCAGTGTACACAGGCTCAGCAGACATCTGTGATTACACGGCAGTTACATTTAGTGGCTCACAGGTGACGTCTTTGCTGATCGTCCTTTTTTTTTTTTTTTCTTTATCCGGTCCAGACCACCATAACATCTTCTCCCCACCACAACTCGTCCCTGTAGAATTTACCACGCAAACATGTTAGACTTCAAACAGTGAAAGTGCCCCCAATAAACTATAGGGCCCTTATTTGTGCCACCAGCATGTAGGAACACACTCCATATGGTAGGCAGCCCCCCCTTAAAAATTAGATAAGTGGCAGACTCTTCCTATTAAGTAGGTAAAGTCCCCCTTCAGTTTGGGGCTCCTTCTAGTAGGTAAGTAGATAGGGCCACTTAGGGCAGGCAGCTATTACCACTATGCCCCCAGTATACAGATAGGCCAGCAATTGGGCCATACAGTATATTAATAGAGAAGTAATATGGCCCCAGCAGGTAATTAAAAATTTAAAAAATACTAGTACTCACCTTTCTCCAACTCCCTGAAGCTCCGGCCCATTTCTGTCTTCTTCCCGGGACAAGCGTCGTGACGTCATCATGCTGCACAGGCGACGTGATGACGTACTCGGGCCATCTGTGCTGGAGTGCTCTGTGGTGCAGGGAGCCCTCGGCCTCTGCTCCGCGGCAGCGTTCAAGTTTGACACTTGAAGGGAACGTCGGCGCTCCAGGCCCACAGCAGTGGCCTGGAAGCTGCCGATGTGAGGCTCAGGGCAGCAGCAGTTTTATCCGGGGCACAAGCCTCGGATAAAACTGCCCGGCGACGCTCCTTCTTGAGCATGTGGTGAGGGGGCCTGTGGGGCCCCCCCAGCTGAGAGGCAGGTCGCAAATGCGACCCCTGTAGCTATGCCACTGCTTGTATTGTTCAGTGGCTGCAATCTAAACTCCAAAGAAAACAATGCACAATATAATGTAATAAATAAAAATCTACTTTATCTATATGTGACTTTTTCTACATAATTATATACTACTTACTGTACATGCTTACAGTAAAAGTGTGAATCCAGAATTATCGCAATATGGGTCAGTAGGTAGGGGTGGCTCTCTAAACCATGAAATAGCTTAGAAGTTATGCTACATTAGTAACAGATTCACACCAGAAAGTGGATAATGAATTCATTACAATGTGATAAAGTACATATAACAGGTGGACAAAGTGCCACATAAAAAGTGTCGGTGCTGTGGGAACCTGAATTATATATATATTTTATTGTGATCGTTTGTCTCTATTCCTAATGGACACAACAATGCCAGCAGCACACTATATTAGGATACATGAAAAAAACATTCCTGCTTCAAAAAAATTTTTTTGAGGTTCTTAGTTCACACTTTTGATCAAAACTGCTTAAGCCCACTTTCGAACTTCAACGAGACCTCAATGCAGGTGGGTCCTACACTGCGTTGCACTAACATTATATTTCTCTGTGGCCTGTCCAGACCTACCTTTCAGAATGTGAAGGCACCAGCTAATGAATACACTGCACTGATTTAAAAGCCTGTGAGGATGGGTGGAGTGCAAAAAACCAAGATGGAGGCAGCCATTCCCCCCTATATACAATGGTGGTAAAATCACCTACTCCGCGGTGTGGCAGTTTTTTGCCAAGACACCAGAGGAGCTGAACATGGCTATATGTAGAATCTGTGGGCAGAAAGTGAAGCGCTACCAAGGACCTAATGATTGCCCCACGACCCTGCATCAACATATGCAGCATCACCATCCAGTGGCTGGGATGAAAACGTGTTTCAGATGTGGTGCTCCATCCTGCTGCAGCAACAGCAGCAGCACCTAGTGGCATGCAATCCCATTTCAGCAGTCACGGCTCCACCACCTCTGCGAAGGCAGCAGTCTGTCTTTCCTATCATTACGGTCCAGATGCTTTCTGCTCCTCGCCACTCATGGTGTCAGCAGTTGTTCACCGAGGCGATTGCCAAGGACACAGCATGTATGTGTCCAGACATCCTAAGTCGCAGAAGACCGTGCTCCTTTCCAGTTGGTGGTACTGCAGTCCCTCCCTTTTCAAGTGGTGAACTCTACAACGTTCAGAGAACTGATGACTTGTGGAGAGTCACAAGCAGTAATTTTTTTTCGAAAAAAGGCAGTCCCAGCCTGCAAAATTGTAGAAGAAAAGGGGGGCCGTCCGGGCTCTCGGTGTCTTCCAAAAGTGCGCGGAAATGAGGGTGTGGAGCAAAAATGGGTCAGGGAAGTAATGCCCTTTATGGCGACTGGGGAAATGTGATTCCTCCCCAGCCACCCCGCCTTGGAAGGAGAGCTGCTTTTCTCCACGTTGTCAAACTGTCTTCCTGGAAAATACCGCCTTTTCCGCCCCCCCAGTCTCAGGCCCCTCCGCTTTCCACAGGGGCAGGCACGGCGTTGTCATGCGTTCTAACTGGTTTGCCTGGGCTAAAAAAGTCCACAGGAGAGGAATGCTTGCGTCATAAAGTTTAAAATCGTTTTGTAGTTTCTCCGGCAAACTAAAAATCGGAACCATGGTGAAGACATAGAAAGAACACTGTGTCCGCCTGTCCCCAGGGGGCCCCCTGCATGGGCCCAAATGTTTAATTGGTTTAAAGGGTTCCTAAGTTTCCACCCATCTGCAAGACGTTTTTAAAAATGGCCGGGAAAATTTGATGCCTAAAGCCTTTCCCTACACAGTCAAGCGCCATCATTGGCTGCGCGGCGAACGGCCCCTCCCCCAAAATAGGCTGATATGCGGTTTCCCCTGTGGAATTCCAACCCATATGTTGGACCGACTTATGAAAGGAAAGGTCATTTAAATGATTTTTTGATGTAAAACAGGGGAGTAATCCCCTGTGTATTTGGTGCACCCAGTGGCAGTCATGCTTTTTGCTTAACCCTTTTGAGGAGTCCAGTTATGTCAGTCACCGGTACGGGATGAAAAACGTCCTTCCACTGCTTAATGTCCTGGAACGATGCTGCAAATTGTTCCCCAGGGATGGGACGTGGGGCTAAATCAAGTCCACTTGATTTTCGGGTGGGGGTAAAAGGAGGAGTTTGGGGAGAAAATAAAATATTGGTAAAATGAGGGGTTTTTCTCCCCAGGTGACAGGAATGGGGAGCAGGAGCAGCCGGAGGAGTGGGGAATGGGAAAGAGGGGGCAGATGACCCAGAATAACGTGGCATTATCGTGGCGATGAGGCAGGTACCCCTAGACATTTGCACAGGGCCCGCTGCATGTGTTTCCCTGGCTTGTGCAGCCGAATGTCCCCAAACCCAGCAGAAGGATGACTTCGGGCTCTCCCCCTTGCCCTTGCTCCCCGGTCAAAATGGAACCTTTTTTCATGTGAGGGAAAGACAAATCAAGTCTAGAGAGAGTCCTATGTAGTCAGTTGGCTGCTGCTAGTGTCCCAAATTGGGCCCTTCTGACTCTGCCGGGGGGTTTCATTGCTCAGGTACCACGGCAGGGTTGCGTGGGGGGGTTTGGGTGGGTAGGAGCAGTCCCCAACTCCGTAAGAGCAACCTGGTCTGGAGTCGTTGATGAGCAGCTTTCTTCACCGCCTTGTGGGGGAAGGTTTCACGAGCAAATGGGCCCGGGAGCAGACCCCTAAAACCAGCAGGTGGTGGCTTCTTGGACTGCACTCTCCACCCCACATGGGATCCGTGGATAGGGGGCCCCAAAAACGGATTTGTGGGCCGAACTTGTGTGTTTGCTTGGAGAAGCTGTCCCCCCCCGGCAGTAGTGGGGCTGGAGGGGGTGTTCAGTGCGGTGGGGGGCCCGGTTACCCAGGAGAACTCGCTTGTCCACCCCAAATGTGGAAAAAGGGCTTTCTTTTGTCAAAATCAATCGGGGTGGTCACCGGATTTCCACTACCCATGCCCCGATGTCAGATTGATCGCAATGAGCCTCACCAAAAAATTTTTCAAATGAGTCCCCGGATTTTCGGGAACCTATCAGTACTATTTGATGTGCTGCCACTGCCTGTTATCACATCTATCCCTCTATACCCTCATCTTTACCGGGGCTGGTATTTCCCCCCACTCCCCCTCTTAAATGGCCATTATGTAGATTGGTTTTTGCTGCCACCTCCACAATTCTTTGCCCTCTGTGGCCCATCATGCTGGCCTGACCACTCTCTCACTTTCCCCCCTGTGATTTCCCAATGCTGTTTCCCCCCTCTACCCCCCCCTTTAATTGCCCCTTTGTTTTGGTTTTTCCCCTTCTTTTCATCTGTAGAGGAATGAAAAGGATAAAAGCAACCGACTAAAAATGTGTTTTTTTGGGGGCCAGTATGCTGGTTTTTGTTTTATCGGATTGTTGATTAGGTATCCAAAAAACAGGGTGGATACAGAAGCATGCAAATATCCAATTTTGGTATCTCTGTTTTGGATCAACTCCTGTTTTTTTTTGGCTTTAGCAATATGAGGATTATTTACGATGAAGCAGACATGAAGATGAAAGCGGGCAAATTTATCGTGACATCAACGCAAAAAATTTTGCCGACCCTCTCCCTTCTTTTGGGGGGGGGGGGGGGGCCTTTCTGTTTTCAGCATTTAAAGAAAGGTTCTGTATAAATCTGGGAATCATTGTGTCGGTGGGAAAGGGGTGCGTCTTTTCGCATGGGGATCTTGGCCCTCGTCAGTTTTTCTATCTGGCGATGAATTTCCCTGTAGCCTGCGTTTCCCACTTAGTTTTTTGGTCTTTTGCCCCGTAATGCCAGGAAATGAAGTGTTCTAAAAGGGGGGTCTGTCTCTGCAGATACTAAAAACAGCTTTTTCAATACAAAAACCCATCCCCTTTCTTTTTTTCACATGTTCTCCCCCACCTTAAAAGGTTTTGCACCAGAAAATAGCTGTTTTTTTTTTTAAAGCGTTTCATCGATATAAATTGGGGCGAAAAGGTTTGAGAATGTATCTCTAGTCGCAAAAAGGGGGGTTTGGTTTTTTTTTGTTGTACGCATAATTTTATTTTTATTTTAACAAAATAGTTCTTATAACTTTGTGAAATTTAAGATAACAAAAATTGTGAAAAATTTTTTCCCTTTAAAGAAAATCCCCAACTCGCATTTGCGCACACCCCCCTAGGAGATAATGCCCAAGAAGGTCTTTTGTAATTCCAGAGGGACTCTCGTTTAAAAATTTATTAAAAGTGAAGTTTATTTAACGGGAAAATGTTGAAGTTTTTTAACTCCTTTTATCCCCACCCCCCCCTCCAAAAGCTTTTGAGGGGCGGAGGGTATGGGGTCTGTCGCAGCAAAAGATGCGCTGCAGATGGAGGAGTGGAGGAGAGGTTCGGGTCCCAGGGCCTAAATGTAGTCAACAGCTGTTCTAGAGCGTCGAGTGAAAATTTTAGGGAGAGGAGGGAACCTCTAATCCCTGGCGTTGACTCTTTGATGCTGCGGTCTGTGCTGGCTAAAGAAAAGGCTTTCCTGCTCCTCGGTTTGTGGCTCCAGGCCCAGGGGAAAGTCTGTACAGTCAGCTCTGGGGACCCGAGTAGCCTAAAAGGTGTCGTATAGCGCCTGCGGTCAGGGGCCCGGGGCCCCTTTATGAAGGGATAGCGCCGAATTATGGCACAATTTTTTGCCAAAAATTTTAAACCCCATTTATTGGTTTTTAAGTTCCGGGGGGGGGGGCTTCTGCACCCGTCTGACAAAGGGGGCATGGCCTCCATAAAGGGCCGTGGTTTTCGTGCCCAAAAAAAATTGCACCAAATTTGGGTGCTGTTGTGGCAAAAAATAAGCCAATTTAAAGGGGGGAGAAAGTTGACTAGCCTTTTCCCCCTGCACCCATCTAACACTATGATACATGTGACCAATGTAAGTGTCTAGTCTAACGTAAAAACTGTCAGTTGAGTGTTGATAAATCTCCCCCACGTGTGTGGTCCTTCTGCAGTCTGTGTTTATGCCCAAGAAAAAAAGTTTTGCAACATGAATTATGCTAAAAATTTTTTTTAGAATGTAGAAAATGAAAAAATTTTATGTGCATACACTGAAATAAAAAACAAAAACCTACACTTTAGTTATTACACGACTGTAAAACTGAAATTTAACAGGTTTTTTAGGGTAAAATGGGAATGGTGGTTGTGTTACTTATATTCCAATCAAAAAATTATTTTCTTTACCATTTTGGGAAAAATTCTGAACATGCAATTGCATTCTGCCGGAAAGCTGGCGGCGGGAAAAGGGCCCCTGTGGTATTTTGGTGTCTTTATAGTGGGCTCGGAGAGTCTGTGTACAAAACATGTCTATTAGCCCCTGTTTCTGCTTTAAAAAGCGAACCTATAAAAAGTTAAAAAATTTCCTGTCTTAAAGGGGATGTATGTTTTTGTTGGTGTTTAAAAGTTTTTCATTTCTCAGCTTAAAACCCCGGGGTGTTTTTCCCCTCCCAACGGGGGTTTTTCAAAATGAAGGAGATGACTACCCCCCCCCCCTCCTTCACTGTTATGCTCACTCCCTGTTCTCCCCCCCCCCCCCCCCTTTTGTCTGGTCCACATGTCACTGTCGCTCCCTATGCAGTCTTTTTTGTAAAAAGCCTTTTTGTTCCAAATCCCTGCATTCAATCTAGAAAGTCTTCTATGTTCTTCTCCTCTCTCAGCTGGAGGTTTAAGTTGAATCCAGTTTTTATGAACTGAAAGATTCCCCCTATTGCGGAGATTTAGGCCCCATGGCACAATTTTGCTTTTTTCTGATTGTAGTTCAGCTGCGTGTGTTTCTGCTGGGTGTGCAGATTTAAAATTGCTGCGGCCCCTTATTTGAGTGAGAAAAGCAGGGATGAGGAATTTCTGCTGTTTTCGATTGTAGAGCCTCGTTTTTTTGGTTTTGTTCTGGCTTGCAGAGGTTGAAAATTTGTGGCCCCTTATTTGGGTGGG
>JAODAL010061456.1:0-20312 GCA_025379985.1 Phyllomedusa bahiana | reverse complement strand
ATAGTCAATGTCCGTTAAACTAAAATGGTGGTTCAAAACTCTTTTTCCTGCATTTTTAATATGGGGTCAGGGGGGGTTTTGGGGTCATGCTGCGGTAGAGGACAGGCATAGTCAATGTCCAGTTCAACTAAAATGGTGGTTCAAAGACTCCTTTTCAGGCACTTTTTAATATGTGGGTCATGTAGATTCTTGGGTCATGCTGCAGTCCAGGTCAGGCATAGTCAATGTCCTGTTCAACTAAAATAGTGGTTCAAAGACTCCTTTTCCGGCACTTTTTAATCTGTGGGTCAGATAGATTTAATGGTCAGGCTGCGGTACATGATAGGTTTAGTCAATGTCCAGTTCAACTAAAGGGTGGTTCAAAGAATTTCTTCTGGCCCTTTTTTTAATCTGTTGGACCATGCGGGTTTTTGGGGTCAGGGTGCAGTAAGGACAGGTATAGTCAATGTCCAGTTCAACTAAAATGGGGGGTTTAAAAGACCCCTTTTTTCCGGGCATTTTTTAAATTTTGGGGGTTTCAGACGGGTTTTAAGGGTCAGCTGCGGTACAGGAAGGTTATCAATGCCTTTTGAACTAAAATGGTGTTCAAAGACTCCTTATTCCGGCACTTTTTAATCTGGGGGTCAGACGGGTTTAGGGGTCATGATGTGGTACAGGACAGGTATAGTCAAGTCCAGTTAAACTAAAATGGTGGTTTCAAAGATTTACTTTCTTCTAACTTTTTAATCTGTGGGTCATGGGGGGTTTGGGGGTCATGGCTGGATACAGGACAGGGATAGTGAATAGTCTGTCAGTTTTTTTTCTGTGCTCTTTTTTCCCAAATTGTCTTCCCAAGATGTAGACGTATCCAGTTTGCTCTTGTGGAGTTTTTCCCAGCTTTCCCCCCCTGTTTGGGGGTAAAAGATGAAGCTGTTTTTCCTCTCTCATAGATTTTAAAGGGTCATCAGCGAAAATCTGTTATCGACTATGCATGAAATTGAGAATGACTATCGATCTGATAATGATGTTGACACAATACTAAACACGTTTAAATTATAGTTTTGATGCCTTCAGTGTGAATCTACCATTTTTATAGTCATGAAAATACAGAAAAATGTTGGAATGAGAAGGTGTGTCCAAACTTTTTTTCTATACCAATATACATATACGAATAAATATCTGTGGTTGCAGACTACTTCTTGCCTCTTTTTTTAAAGGGTTTATCTGTTTGAATAAAATTATACCAAAATATGCCCAGGGTGGGGAAAAATAGAAAACAAATGATACCTCCTGGCTCCGCACAACTATTGCTCCGGTGCTCTCCTAGGATCTGCTCCTCTTCACTTATAGGTTTTTCTTCTGACATGTAAGAGGGCCCCTGTTCTGTTCACTCACTATGAAGCATGAACCTCTCCTTTGTGTCAGGATGAGACCCCGAATGTGAAGAGGTTTAGATCCTTAGGGACCTTGGCAGCTCTCGTGGCAGTGGAATAGACGGTATCATTTTATACTCTATATTTCCCCACTATGGGCACTTTAAGCTACTGTGGAGATGTAGCTCAGCGGTAGCAAAACACACCGTTCGTAGTGTACGTTTTTAGTCTCTTGGCCTTTATTCAGCCACAGATTATACAGCCAACGGAAAGAAAAAGCATACAGGCTTAACTTCAGCCCAACAAAAATACAAACACACATAGTCCGTATAGGTAACTCACAGTCTCTGTAAGTCCAGCCTTTCTTAGGTGTTTTCCCCACCCAGATCAGGGGAATGTGGTAGCCAATGGACGGTAGGCTGCAGCTCAAACTTCCACATCTTGTCCCAGTCAAGCAACCTCTGATGAGAATCACCACACCCATCTCCAAATTTCCTGCTTTAAGTAGGGGCCTCAAAAAACCCGGCCTGGAATCCCGGGGGCAAAAACCCCCCCCCTGCTCTTTGAATTGCTTTTGCAAAGCCGAAACCCCGATCCACTGCTATTCCAGTCATACTAACAAAACAAATGTCAGTACCATATCGATACTGAGATGGCTAAAAGGTTTACTTTACCGGATCAGAAAACCCCGGGGGACAGATCGACCTCAATAAAGGCCCTTGGGGCCTTCTCACACTATATATAGGAAAAACAAAAGTATTATACAGTTCTTATTGTAGTCCATATAATGTGCCAACTTTTCATGTTTTTTTCTTGGCAGGACCCTATTTGTAGCCACTCTTCACTATGGTTAATAGATAAGAGCCTTTAATGATGATAGATCACCTTCATATTAACTCATGATGCCATAACAGAATAATCCAGAATAACCCATTTTTGCCCTGTCACATTTCTCATCCTTATCATGGCACCTAATTACCTTGGCATTACCTTGGCATAAATAAGAAATACAGCAAGAGATTGTATTGTGCTTTGGGTTCTAAGCTTCTGAATCTATTCAATTTAATTTTGGGCAGGCCTGAATCGAAAAAAAAAATCAACCTCAACCCTAAATTGGGTTTAGAAATCAGGTTTTGAAAGTGTTACCTGACCTTTATTGTTCCAGTGTCCAAATTACTACAGTTCTCATGTTGCTCTTAACATGGTGTCACTTCCAGTGCAATATTCATACTGGAAATGACATAGGACGTGAAGCATGATGTCTAATTTACCATCCAACATTAATTAGGAGTAACCTAGGAAAGTGCCGCTATGGCAGGAGTGATAAGAGACCTGGAGCAACACTGAGAGGTAAGTTAACCTCTAAAACATTCTAAAAGCCCTAACTTTTACCCTGAGGTTAAGCACTAGGGTTAAGGTTAGAGGATAAAAAAATTGTGTCCAGGATGTCTCAAAACAAGTTTGGTCAATCCATTGTAAAGCTAAACAGGGCCCTGTTCTACCAACAGTACTAATAAAGTTATATCCTATTGAGTGTAGCTGTTGAAAGATACACAGAAAAAGGTAACATACTATGAAAACAACATTATAAATGAAAGCGAAACCAAAAAAATTTAATTTTTTTCCACTCCAAAAAAGTAACAACTTTTTTAAAACCATTTATATGCCCTAAAATGTTGCTATTAAAAATACAACTTCTACAATAAGCAACAAATGTAAGCAACCCCTCAAACAAATAAGTACCGTAGTCAAAAAAAGTTATAACTTACACTCACCGGCCACTTTATTAGGTACACAATGCTAGTAACGGGTTGGACCCCCTTTTGCCTTCAGAACTGCCTCAATTCTTCGTGGCATAGATTCAACAAGGTGTTGCAACGATGCTCAATTGGTACCAAGGGGCCCAAAGAGTGCCAAGAAAATATTCCCCACACCATGACACCACCACCACCAGCCTGAACCGTTGATACAAGGCAGGATGGATCCATGCTTTCATGTTGTTGACGCCAAATTGTGACCCTACCATCCGAATGTCGCAGCAGAAATCGAGACTCATCAGACCAGGCAACCTTTTTCCAATCTTCTACTGTCCAATTTCGATGAGCTTGGGCAAATTGGAGCCTCAGTTTCCTGTTCTTAGCTGAAAGGAGTGGCACCCGTGTGGTCTTCTGCTGCTGTAGCCCATCTGCCTCAAAGTTCGCCGTACTGTGCATTCAGAGAATGCTCTTCTGCCCACCTTGTTTGTAACGGGTGGCTATTTGAGTCCCTGTTGCCTTTCTATCAGCTCAAACCAGTCTGCCCATTCTCCTTTGACCTCTGGCATCAACAAGGCATTTCCGCCCACAGGACTGCCGCTCACTGGATGTTTTTCTTTTTCGGACCATTCTCTGTAAACCCTAGAGATGGTTGTGCGTGAAAAACACAGGAGATCAGCAGTTTCTGAAATACCCCGACCAGCCCTTCTGGGCACCAACAACCATCCCACGTTCAAAGGCACTCAAATCCCTTTCTTCCCATTACTAATGCTCGGTTTGAACTGCAGGAGATTGTCTTGACCATTGTCTACATGCCTAAATGCACTGAGTTGCCGCCATGTGATTGGCTGATTAGAAATTAAGTGTTAACGAGCAGTTGGACAGGTGTACCTAATAAAGTGGCCGGTGAGTGTATAGCTCTATGGTATGAAAAAAAAAAATAATAACTCTGTTCTGCCAAATCTAAAATAAGCAATGTGCTTAAGGAGTTAAACTATTTAAATAGTCTAACATTTCATATATTACATTAAAGGTGACCTGGGACTTTAAAGCTCTGGAACAGCAGCAACAGGGGGCAACTACATAAGTATCAGGTTTTTTTCTTTCTTTCGACCACCTTGGACCACCTCTTTTTAATGGATAACTCCTTTAAAGGTCTTTCATATCAGCTGTTTAAGGAGCCAGAGCTCTGGGGAGCCCACTCTCAGTTTGCATTTTTTCATCTCCACCTCTCAAAAGCCATAAGTATTTTTATTTTTCTGTAGACATACCTGTTTATGACTTATTTTTTTGTTGGCCAAATTGCATTTTTAGTGGTAGAATTTAATAAACAAAATGCAATTCCACAATTTTTTTACTTGTTTAGCATCATCGATAACTTTTTTTTAACCATTGGACCTATGTAATAGTTAATTTTTATGCAGGGTGAGGTATAGTTTTCATTGGTATCAGTTGCATGTGACTTTTTGATCACTTTTTACAATTTTTTTGTAGAAGGTAGGGTGATCAGAAAGACCACAATACTTGCATTTTTTCATGCTGTTCACGGTGAAGGATAAGTAACTTGATATTGTGTTAGATCTGACATTCATGGATGCTGCAATATAAATTATGCTAATTTTCTTTTTTTATATATATAATTAATAGGGAAAGCGAGGTTTATATTTTAATTTTTAAAAACTATTTTTTATTCTAATTTCAATTCCCTCTGGGGGACTAATGTACTGTAGTGATTGAGTTATCTCTAATTTGGACACTGACAGCAGGTACTGTGTATAATTAGTAGCTGGCACCCTCTATTTATAAAGCAGACTCCACACCCTCAACAGCTATATAATTTTGCATTAAAAGTTTGATAGAAATATCGCCATACTTTTTTGTAGTGGCAGTTCCGTGTATCACAAATTAGTCTGATTATCTTTTATTTATGTATTTATTTAAGGATGCTGCTGCCCTTTTTGAAATTAATAAAAACTTAGGCTAGGTTCACACAATGTCTTTTTCAGTGCTGACAGCATTGTTTCCTCCCTGAAAATTCTGTACATACCAGCGTGGAATTTCAGAGAGGAAATGACCCGGACTGCCCAAGGCAGATTTCTGCCTCCTTTACTTTGTTGCTATCAGCTGAAACAACTGACTAGAGGGAATATTGAAAGTTGAATTCCTGTTCATCTAATACTGATAGCTCTTCTAAGGATAGACTATTGATTGTAAGGTTCCAGATAACCCAATTTTTAAAAGATTGCTCTTTATGTCTAGATAACTAGAATTTGAACAAGCAGAAAGAATGAAAAAGTAATAAAAAGGCAAAATGAAGTAGTGCCTCAAAGTACTTCATCAGATTTTATTTATTTTCCATTGGATAATTTGAGAAGGATTCTGACTGGTTGTTACGTTCGACTACTTTAGTTTTTCTTTGCTTTTATTTTGATAGCTCTACCCCATATATCTCTACTATTGTGCTTCATGAGAAAACATGGCAATGCACCCACTTAAGCTGAGCAGTTGCAAATAATTTCACTTTTTGTGTTTTTTAAAAGTAAATAGAATAATTTTTATGCAATGAGGACTGTCAGCATGAAATATGTACATTTACTTGTATAAGTTTAGAGGATTTACAATTAACTGAACAGCATGCCATAGCGTGCAATCAGGGAAAATGGTGATTTCAGCTTAGTAATGCACAATAAATGAGACTGTTATTTCATATATATATTGAGTTTGATTCCTATTTGGTTGCTGTGCACAATAATACATTTCTCTTTCTAGCCAAATATATTTAAAACATGTATAAATTATATAAAAAAGGAAAAGTATACATAGTTGTAAAACAGCAATTTTATGAATATATTATGAGAAAATAAATTATTTATTCCAGAATGATAGATATAAAATAAAGATATTTTCATTTTATGGGTTTTTAGGTTTAGGATAGCAAAAGCATTTTAGGGAGAAATGAAAAAGAGCAGAATCTGGCTTTTTAAAAATTTTTTATTTTAAATAAAAATTTTTCTGAGATATTGCAAAGAAAAAAATTAAACACAGGGGGGCCATTTTTGAAATTTAAGAAAAACATCTTCCGGTTGATGGGAAAGGGAATAATTAAAATCGCAAAAATTTTTCTTTCAAACCCCAGAAGAAGTGGGCCTGCCTTAAAAAATTAAAATAGAAAAACCACCGGTCCTGTGGTTTAAAAACCCGGCCTAAGGGAATTTTTAAAAATGCAAACAGGCCCCCATTCTTAATATTTATGGACTTTTAAAAAAACGGGGGAGTCCCAAAGGGTTTTAAGCATAGCAAAAATGATGCCCTTATTCAAAAAAATCAAAAAAGGATCCGGGGAAAAATTTGGGCCCGAAGTTTCCCCCCTCTTGAGGAAAAAATTTTTTGAAGTTTTCTAAGAGACCAAACGGAGTAACTCATAAAGTAAATTTTAAAAAAGCCGTTCCAGCGGGTTCATGAAGGTTTTCCGTCAAAAAAAAGCACCTCTATGAGAAATTAGTTTTAACTAGATTTTTCTAAAATTTCGTAAGGAACGTTAGGGGCGCACACGAGACACAGACGGAGTGAAGGGCCCCCATGCGGTCCCAACCTCAGTCCCCCTATTTTGGGGGACCGAACCCTTAAAAGGTTGGGGCCCCAAACCCAAAGACTGATATCCTGAGCCAAGTAAGACACCCGCAAACGAACAAAACACAGAACAAATGGAGAGGTCAAACGGCGTTTACCCAAAAGTACTGAAAAATTTTTGGCCACGGCATTGGCCCGGGAAACAATTAAATACCACGTCAGACAGAGTTCACTGAAAAACTTTATGTAAAAAAAATGTTTTTTTTCGCAATGGCCAGGCCTGACCGACCAAAGTGGGGGTCTGTCGGGCATTCTACAATTTGATACTGTGCCACATACTGTGGTAAGTGAAATAAAAAATGCTTGGACTGGGGAAAATGTTTTTCAGGCGGGTTTAAATAAGACTGGGTCCCCCTTAAAAAGTGGGGACCAAGGGCCCCAATTTTGGGGCCTTAACCCCTTTAAAAAGTGATCAGCGATTGCTAAATACGTCATCGGATGGATAGTCGAAACATCATTATCAGCCGATATCCGAAAAAGATATTCGCCATACCATTAAAGTCAAAGGGAGAGGAATTAACACCCAACAGTAAAAGGGGATACTCAAATCTTGGGAAAGACAATTGGCAACAAAAGTCACAAAAAAAAAACTCACAGACTTTTCACTTCCCCTTTTCCGTAACCCCAGCATGACCCTTAAAACCTACTGACCCCCAAATTAAAAAGGACAGAAGGAAGTAAATTTCTTGAACCCCATTTTGTTTAACGCACTTTACTATCCCTTCCTGGACCACCATGACCCTTAAACTACATGACCCACCCGATTTAAAAACGCCGGGAAAAAAGGGGTCTTTCAACCACCATTTTTTTTAAACGGGCTTTACTAACTGTCCCGGGCCCACGCATGACCTTAAACCTTCTGACCCCCAATTAAAAAGTGCTAAAAAGGAGTCTTTGAACCACCATTTTAGTTTAACTGGACATTATTTTACCTGCCTGTACCAAAAGCATGACCCTAAACCTGTTTGACCCACAATCACAAAGGGCCAAAGTGCTATTTTGTACATGACGGGCATTTAGTAAATTTTTTGGTAAGACATTTTTTCAGAATTTATTTAGGGAAGTTTTATTAAAGTTTTTTTCATATTATCATTTTGGTTTTTTTCAGTGTGATAACATACAACAAACCCCTCCCGCAGTTTTTAAAGTATTTTTATACGTGAGATGGTTAATTCGCCCACACGAAAAAAAAAAAAAAAAAAGGAGTATGCAAATAGTTACAGAAAATTAAAACGTACCTTTTACTTCACAATTTAAATGATTCATTTCTAGCAAAGCAGCACTCCATACTTTAAATACATAGGGAACATCGTAATAGCATGAATTGGGTGCCTCGGAAAGAAGGGATCAACTAGCTATTATCTCCCTAAATGTTTGAACCGCAATAGTAGGTGGAGCACTCGACCGAAAAAGGGCGACCCCCACAAAGATGCGTTGGGACTATCTATAAGATGCCTCTCTTACCGATTAAATCACCGTTCATATCACGTCCCAACTTGTTTAGACCAACTGGTCTCTACGGAGCTCCCAATAAAGTGCTATATAACAAAATCCCGTGGAAATTTGCAGAATAGAAAACTATTATGGCAGACACGATACCGTACGGCTCCTGGGTGTCATATGAAAGGCGTATGATTATGTCCGCACACCCCATAGTAATAATAAAAATGTCCTAATCATCCCCAAAACACTTGTTAGTTGAGAAGGACATTTGCCCTCACTTGGCTTCTGAGATGTGATTCAGCAAATCTAATTCATTGGTTTAATTTTTCCTCCAAAGCTTTCTTCAGTGATTAGGACAGGACTCCCGGAGAGCAAATGATGCGACCTCCATAGTGACTCCTGCCCAGAAAATTTTAAAGCTCAAATTGTGACAATTTGTGTCCCAGACATGGAGCCCTTTTTGACCACTACTTAAAAACATTACAGAATAATCACTTTTTCAAAATCTGATTTTTTAGAGAAATTGTAGCTCTCCCTAATTGACCCTAAAAGCCTAGTGCTGGCCGTCAGTCATCTTTTAACACGGAGGTCTGCTGCCAGGGCCAGACTTACAGTGGGTGCGGGGTGAGAGCCAAGGATAGCGTTTTCTGTCTATCCTATTAGGCAAAATAAAACCACATGGAAATCTCCAAAAGAAGCATTTTATACTATCTACCATATATGAAAAAACTTTGAGATTCTTGGTCCGCATGTTTATGGCCAAGAAATGCTCAAGGCCATTCCCTGGCTTACAACGGGATCTCAGTTGGGTGGTAGCTACTCTATATTATCATCTCACTGGCGTCTACTTCTAGACCTCTCACTGCTGCCAAACGGGCTCCAAAATGCATTAGAGAATAACATGAAAAAAGACAACACCTTTCAATGCCTTGGTGCATTGATATAAAAAAGGCCTCGTGGTCTGTGGGCGGGTGCAGGAAACCACAAATGGAGGTATCTACTTCTCTTATCATAGGTTTAATAAGCCAATATGTGCCAAAATACAACGTTTAGTTCTGCACAGAAAACATTTTTGAAAAAAAACAATGCGAACCTGGGTGCCATGGCATTGGCTGCGTACAATCTATACATATATCACACGGTCAGTCCCAATACACAGGGGCAACACACTGCAAAAAGGCAAAAAAAACTCATGGAGATCTCCAAAGAAGCTTTTTATGCTATCTACAATATATGAAAACAAAACTTTGAGAAAGTTCTTGGTCAGCATCGTTTTTTGGCAAAAAAATGCTCAAGCCACCCCGGCTTACAATGGGTCTCAGTTGCGTGGTCCTACTCTATATTATCTCTTCCTGGGTCAACTTCAGACCTATCACTGTGCCAAACAGCTCCAAAATGCTGAGAGAAAATAAAAAAGGCACCAACTTTCAAAGCTTGTGCAATTGATATAACGCCTGTGGAGGTGGGCGCGGTGCAGGAACCAAAATGGAGGTATCTACTTTTCATTATATAGTTTAAAGCAAATATGTGCCAAATACAACGTATAGTTCTGCACAGAAAAAATTTTTGAAAAAATCCTGACAGAACCTGGTGCCACTGGCATGGCTGCAGCAAATCTATACATATGACACTAAGTCCAATTCAGTGGCACACACTGCCAAAAAGGGGCCAAAAAAAAACAAATGGAGATCTCCAAGAAGCTATTTTATGCTAATCAACAATATATGAAAAAACTTTGAGATTCTTGGTCCGCATGTTTTTGGGCCAAAAAATGTCAAGCACCCCGGCTTACAACGGGATATCAGTCTGGGTGGGTCCTTCTATATTATCTCTCACCTGGGTCAACTTCGAACTCTCAACTCGTGCAAAACGGCCTCCAAAATGGCAGAGAGAAAAAATAATAAAAGCACCAACGTTCCAAAGCCTAGGAACTTGATATAACAGGCGTCCTGTGGAGGTGGGCGGGTTGCAGGAAACAAAATGGAGGTATCTACTTCTCCTTATATAGTTTAAAAGCAAATATGTGCCAAATAAAACATATAGTTCTGCACAGAAAAAACAATTTGAAAAAAAACCATTGGAACCTTGGGTGCCACTGCATGGCTGTGGCACATATACATATGCACACAGTCCAATATCAGAGGCTCACACTCTGCAAAAAGGGCAAAAAAAACACATGGTAATCTCACAAAGACGCATTTTTTGCTATCTACAATATATGTAAAAAAACTTTGAGATTCTTTGTCGCATGTTTTGTGGCCTTTATTGGACTGTGTGACATATGTACTATATGTGCCGCAGCCATGGCCAGTGGCAACCCAGGTTCACAGGGTTTTTCTTTTCAAAATGTTTTTTGTGCAGAATATCGTTGTATTTGCACATATTTGCTTTAAACTATATAAGGAGAAGGTAGAGACCCTATTTTGGTTCTGCACCGCCACCTCCAAAGTCTGTTATATCATGCGCTAGGCTTTGAAAGGTTGGTGCTTTTTTTTTATTTTTCTCTCTGCTTTTTGGAGGACGTTTGGCAACACAGTGAGCGGTTGATGTGGGCCCAGGTGAGTGATAATATAGAGTTGGACCACCAACCGTAGATCCCTTTGTAAGCCGGGGGTGGCTTGAGCATTATTTTGGCCAAAACAACATGCGGAAACAAGAATCTCAAAGTTTTTTCATATATTGTAGATAGCATAAAATGACTCTTTGGAGATTTCCATGTGTTTTTTTTTTGCCCTTCTTTACAGGCGGTGTGCCACTGGTATTGGACTGTGTGCATTATGTATATGTGCGCAGCCATTTGATGTGGCACCAGCGTTCGCAGGTTTTTTTTCAAAAATGTGTTTATGTGCAGAAACTATACGTTGTATTTGGCACATATTTAGCTTTTAAAACTTTATAAGGAGAGTAGGATACCGCCATTTTGGTGTCCTGCACCCGCCCAAGTCCACAGGCTGTTATAATCAATGCACTAGGCTTTGAAAGGTTGTGCTTTTTTTTTTATTTTTCCTCTTGACTCTTTGGAGGCCGTTCGGCAACTGTAGAGAGGTCTGAAGTTGACCCAGGTGAGAGATAATATAGGGTAGGACCACCAACTGAGATCCTGTTGTAAGACGGGGGTGGCTTGCGCATTTTTGGCCAATAAACGTGGCGGACCAAGAATGTCTTCTATTGCCGCTGGTTCAGCTTTGCCAGGGCCGGGAGGTTGCGAGTGGGTGCGGTGGAGAGTCCAGGTGTGTTCCATCATCTATTAACACGGTAAAAATAAAATGCCTTATGACGCAGCAATGTAAACAGGTCATGCTGAAGCAGAGTGCGGAAGCAGAAGTGTGAGGTAGACCTCCCAGCCTTTCTCAGCACACAGTAAGACTGGGTAGCGCGTTGCCCCTCCATATGAGTGCGGACAATTGAGCTTCACTGAATTGCTGGTGGCTGACGCTCCTGTTCCCAAACAGATGCCCTTTTCTTGGCATTCTTTTTCTCATTATACTCATCAGTGCTAGAGGAAATTGTTTCTGGTCTTTGTTCTTTGTACCGTGCTTCATACTCCATGTCCTACTGAATAACACTTTAATTATGGATAAGTCTTCCTGTACCTCCCTTGTACAATTCAGAGGAATATTTGGACAGCTATTTGTAACCCATGCAAGTTTTTAGTAGTTTAATTCTGAAAAACACATTTTCTAAAAATAGGATGGAATCCCACCATGTCTTTGTTCTCTTTTTTAAATTGTATTAAATGGGTTGTCTCATTAAAGGGATTGCTAGCTATGTTAAAGATCTTGCAAAAAAAAAGTCATTTTGCATATGTGTCCATTAACAGGTGTGTCTACCTATTCTGTTTTTGACAGCACATGCCCCCATAAATTTCAAATCATCACCTTGAGCCCTCTGACAATTGTGCAAGAACAAATGTCTGTTAGAAAACACATTTTGTTATAATAGGACCTGTATATAGCTGCATTTCACAGCAACATGCCCCAAATTTCAAAACATTGACCCTGAGCATGTTGACAATTGTGAAGAACAAATGTCTGTTAGGAAACCACATTTTTTTTATAATAGGACCTGTAGTATTTACTGATTTCAAGGCAGATAATCAAAAAAATTTAATTAAAAAAATGACTTCTAAGCCACTGTTAAAAATTGTGTGGAGAAATGACACTTAGAGGCCATATTTCGTTCCAAAGGACCAAGCAGTTAGCTGTATCTCAACAGCTCCCATGACCCCAAAAACCATTGACAATGCGAAAAAATTCTAAAGAGAAAGTGGAGTAAATGGATACGTTTTTTTCATTTGAAACCTTGTACATTGGTGTCTTTTACAGTCTCATCACCGACAAAACCAGCAAATAAACTTTTGGGAAACTGAGAATAAAAATTGCAGTAAGAAATGATCATTTTAAAAAACAAAGTTTTCAAGAGGGGACCATTTCTTTTGGATGAGGAATGTGAAGTAGACCAGCAAACTAATCGGTGACCTCAGCTATTGGGCCACAACATCATCGAGATCCATGCCTGATTCATCTTGATGAAAAAGTCAAACGATCCCCATTATCTGTGAGAAAGCCGGATGCGTGTGTCTGTAATGACTCCTCCTGCTGTGCTGAAGGTTGCTCAGATTGATGCTGGATGTGGACATGACAAAACCTTCTATGGCGTGGCCAGCGAGCTGGGCCATTACATCCATTTTTGGATCCCAGAAGTCGTTTGGGCTAGGAAACATATCCAAAAACATCGGTGTTGGGAGACGCAGATAGTCGTGGCACCATGATCTTAAGTGGTCTCGTGTTTTGGATGTCGTTGCCTGCATTAAATGAGTTTGGTGAGGTGGTAAATAAGATTGCCAGAGGTCACCCGTTTAGGCTTCTGCCACAATTGCCAGCTGCTGCCGCTACGGCGACTTGGCACTTCTATTGCTATTCCGTTGCTGATGTTGTTGTTCCACCGTGACATTTGAAGAACGTGAAGCAGACACATCAGATGTCTGCAGTTGATCAATCAGCACGGTCTTAATTCTGCATTTTAATATCTATTTGGGTGGGTGGAAGGAAAGGCTGTTCTGAGTTGTGCTTTGTACCGGGGATTGAGTGAGGATTGAGGAGGGTGGCCACCCAGTAACTGTTGTCATTTTGATGGCCTTAATGCGAGGATCTGTTGGAGGAAATAGAGCATCAAATCAATCATGTGAGTGATGGAGCATTGATTTCAAGCCTCTGGGTCACAGGGCACTAGCATACTGATTTTTCATCTTCCTCCTCTCGCCTCAAATCCTTGCCAACCTAATTCAAGCTGTATTATCGGTAACGTCGGTGTACAGGAATACTCCTTCCTCCTCCGCTTTCCTCCGCACAGCTTCACATGAGCTCAGACTTTGGCCTTCAGATGATGCCACCTGAGAGCTGAAGGTGACGCCTTGCACTTGCCATGGACCCGAACCACCGTGCCTAATGGAGGACCGATAAAATTGTGAATGATGAAATGTCAGGCTTTGGATTCGAGGAGAGGAAAGGCTCCATGTTACGAATTGTTCCGTTCTCCTCCTACGTCGCTGGTGTGGGACCTGATGTTTCAGAGTGTCCACCGATCGTTCCAGAACTAAGATCACCACAATGCTTCATGCTGACAAGTGCAATTGTCCGCAGCTGAACAATTTTGGTGGCTTCTTCAAAACTGGGCAAGGGATGGTTGCATCATAAACTATTTTAACCTGCATCCATTTCTCGGTGGCTCAACACCCCGAGGTCCGCCACGCTGTTGTCAGGACATGTGTCACTTCGTACTGCATAATGGCATGCGGCTGCTGCCAATCGATGGGAGCATATGGAGAGGTGAATTGGCAGGTGTTGCCTGTCAACTATGGACACGGTTGATGGGTGAGGCCGAGCTGACGCTGCAACGCAGCCAGGCGGGACGAAGCAGGGTCTTGGGGGTGCCGTAAAACGGTTGAATGTGAGCTCAACCTCGGAGCCTTCCTCAGCAGGGCAGTCCAAGACACGGGTAGCGGCTTTAGAAATTTCTGGACGAAGGTTCATGACTTGTTGCCAGCAAGGGATGTGCTCCAGCCTACATCTTAAGAGCGGCCAGCAGATTCGTTCGTTATCGCACACTCACCTTGGCTGGCACAGGTTCGTGTCACCCAGCACAGCACTCATGGTTATCGTTGAAAAGAGCCGTCCACAGCTCCTGCTGACCTGTGTGTTGACGGTCTCAAGAAGATTAATTCTCAACATGGCTGGTTTCTTCTGGGCACGGTGATGCCACCATAGTACCTTGTGGAAGAACCATGACATCCCTGCGGTTTTGCGGTTTTTGATGAGAGTGCGCCGAGCTGAGATCCACCGTTAACACCAGGTGAATAACCACCCAGATCACCAGTGAGCTGTCACCGAGATATAGCGCCTTGGCCGTGCTTACTAGTCATGGGTGTCGGTGGGTTCAGATGGACTTTGATGGACAAAGATGACTGACAACGCGCTTGAATTGAAATTTTAGATGACACGTGGCTGTGCAGGCGAGGGACGGCTTTTCTGGGCAAATAATGCCTGTCTGGCATTTGGTATTAGGTGGAGCAGGCCAAGGGCCATTGACGTGGCGGAACCCAGATCTGTGTCCACCAGACGAAAAAAAGGCACATTTCCAAGGCCAAAAGCTGGCAATGCGACATCAGGCTTTTGGCTTTGGATGGTTTGGGTTATTAAAGTGTTTCTTCTGCTCCCAAGCCTGGTAGACAGAAGGCTGGCTGCTAGACTGACAGCTTGCTGTACGGCGTGCAGGGTTGTCAAAATGGTGGTAGGAGAAAGGGGTAGGATGGGTCTCTGGTGGTGCTGTGGTACTCTGGGCGACGGTGGGCCTGAGCGGAGGCTGATCCTGGATCATGGATACTCTGAGGAGACATGGGGCAGCTGAGGACGCTTGGTGGTGGCGGGAGGAGGCGGAGACAGTGGTTGTGACAGTTGTTGTAAGCCGGCATTGGTTGTGGCCTTTTTTGGCCATTGTTCCTCATTTCAACTATGCATTGCTGCAGGTGACTAGACATGTAGATGGTGTTTATACACATAAGATTCTTCCCTATAATGAATGCGTATACGGCTAAAGGCGGCATATGACATCACTGGGTGTTTCAGAGGGGATTGCTCGAAAAAGGCCAGGCTTGAGAGGTCCTTGGACCATTTTTGACGGCGAATAAGAGAGGGCGGTGTTTCTGCTTGATCGTGGCTGGCGGAATAATCTCTACGCGGACTAGTCGCGACCTGCCCTCCTCCTTTTTGAGGCAGGAGCCATACTGACACTACCCCATCATCTTACCTCACTCGTCAGTGATGAAGTGCTTGCAAGCAAATTTCTGCTGATAAGCACGTTGGATCCGCAATGTCGATCATCAGCTATTCAATCAGGTGAACTTCCTCGTACTGTCATTCTGCCTCATCACTGGAGTGCGGGCCTACAAGCAACAGGACAGCAAGGCGTTGCCGAACCGCCCGGGATTTATTGCCGTTTTGACTGGCCTTCCTTCTCTCCTCTGATGGCGTCAGGATTGGGCTCAGAGCAGACAAAAATTCATCCTCTTTGGCCTCCTGAATTTTGAAATGCCTTCTGACCCCAACCGCTTTGTCATCAAATAGGTCTTAAGAAAATTGATTTTACACAGTGGGGGGTTCACGAGTTGATCATTGGGCTGCCTTCGCTTCTTGTTGGATGGATGCTGACGATGCTGATGGACGACATTTGTGGCCGTGACTGGGAGGAAGAGGTGATAATAATGCTGGATGCAGGTTGCATTAACCACTGAAGGAAACAGATTGGCGACACTGTTGTACTGGAGAGTCACAGGACCGACCAGCGTGACGTGCCTGCGGTCCGACACGACAATCCGTGGCTTGCGTGTTTTCGCCAGCCACTGAAGGAGAACCTTCTTCTCGTTACCTCTACCTCATTGTCCTACACCCCTCTTTGCTCGCTTTACCACCTGCATTTTGCTCCATGTTCAGTAAGATACAAATTTAAGAAGTTATGGACGAGTTTTTGACAGTTCTCTTATTGAAAGACGGGCAAAGTCACAGCTTCTATTCTTAAATCCTCTAATTTACTACAGCCAAAACTAGGATGAGAAACTGAATTGTTTCTAGTGAATAACCTGTGAAAATGCGGTCTGGGGAAGGAACAGTAAGACAAAATCAACAGTGTTCTTCCTTCAGTCCAGGGATTTACAACTGCAGTAGGACTAGGAATTGATGTTTTCAACAAAATATCATTACAAGTGCGCTATCTGCTGCCAAACTGAGATCAGCCGAGGCAATAAAACTATACAGAAGTTTTCACGGATGAGAATTAGCGTTATTTTGCAGTCAATGGACACACGAGAACAGTTTACTAGAAAAATTTTTCTATCAAAATTGTGTACAAAGTTGCTATTTGAAAAAAACTAGGGGCCCACCACATGCAAACACAGTTATTTAAAAGTTTTACGGATAAAAGAAAAGGTGGGTTTTGCACAATGAAATAAACAGCAGTTACTACAAAAATTCTGTATTCAAATTTAAGTACAAGTGTCTTGAACAAAACTGGGCCGCACAGGTGAAATACAGCTATTTAAAAAGTTATATAAGGATAATATAAGGTGGGGTTTGCACCAATATGAATACACAGCAGTTACCAAAAATTTCTGTTTTCAAATTTAAGTAACAGGTGCCTCTTTGACAAAACTGGGCCGCACCCAAAGTGAAAAGCAGCTATTTAAAAGTTATACGGATATTAAAATGTGGGGTTTTTGCACCTATGAAATACAACAGCTAGTACCACAAAAGACCTGCAGTTACTAGCATATTTCTGTTTCCTGAATTTAGTACAAGGTGGGTCTTTGAACATAAACTGGGGCTGCGCCGAAAAGTGAAAAACAATATTTAAAATTTATACGGATATTAAAAGTTGGTTTTTGACACCTATGAAATTACCACCTGCAGTACTAGCAAATTTTCTGTATCTGTATAGTACAGGGGGGTCTTTGAAACAAACAATGGATGCACAAAATAAAGGTAAAAATTTCCCCTCAGGTCCCGGGGTGTTGATGGAAAAAAATGGTAAAAAAAAAAGCCTTTTAAAAATTTTAAGGTTTTCAAAGCGGAGTCGGGGGTGCGCAATATACACTCCCCTTTAAAAACCCCTCCCTCCCTGAAAGGGCTGGTTCGCCCGCCCCCCCCCGTTTCCTCCCCCCCACCCCGCAGCTTTTACGGGCGCTAGATAAATTCTTTAAAAGTCTCGGTCTAACAAACTAATAGTGAAATTCCCTAATCTACCTATGTTCA
Source organism: Phyllomedusa bahiana (assembly GCA_025379985.1). Taxonomy (NCBI): domain Eukaryota; kingdom Metazoa; phylum Chordata; class Amphibia; order Anura; family Hylidae; genus Phyllomedusa; species Phyllomedusa bahiana. The sequence continues at coordinate 2,831 of JAODAL010061456.1, read as the reverse complement.
AAGGTTGACAGCAAAAAGCATAGTTTGTCTGTAAAATTTAAAGAGAACTGTCTCTGAGCTGAGTTTTGCTGTATTGGGGGAAGATTTTTGCACAAAAAAAAATTGCTTTTTTCTATGCAAAACGGGGTTTCATGCGTTTTTTCCACCCTTTTAAAAAAAAACCATACAAAATAAACCAGTCTTGAAGTCCCCACCCCCCAGAAACCCCTCCCTTATGCTCAAAAGCGTTTTGGGCTGGCCGGCAAATGACAGGAAGGCTTTTTAAAAATTTTAATGCGCAGATTCTCACCTAAAATATCGCTTGATTGGAAATTTCCGATCAACCTAAAAAACGTGCTGATTTCAACTTTGTCGCTCATCCCTACTCTTTTTATTTCATTAATGATTTTAAAAATGGATGCACAGTAGGAATATTGATCTTTGCGGGAGGGACAATAAGCCTGAAAAGAAATCAACACAATGGGGATAATGTGTTATTACAAAGGGATCTAAAATAAGTTGGAGGGCCTGGAAGGAAGGGTAGATGGGGTTTTAAAAAAAGAAAAAATGAAAAGGTTTTGCACTTGGGGGGGAAAAAAATCCGTTCCTTTATTACTTTTTTTAAAGGGAAAAAAAAAAGGGTGGAAAAAGGACATGGAAATTATTTGGGGGGAAATTTTTGGGGGCCCAGAAAATTTTAAACTGTGCAGCAGTGTCAGACAGAAAGTCCCAAGGAAAATTTGGGGGGGTTTTATGGGGTGTATTTAAAGGGGCGAGAGTATAACAAACATGTGAAAACATTTTTCTCCACTATAAAATTAAACGGGTTTTAGACTCCCAAGGGGAAAATTTTTGTGAAACAGTTTTGGGTCCCAGTGCCCGGGGAAAGGACATTTTTAAAACCCTTGAACGGGAAAAAAGGCGGGCAACAAAAAAAAAAAAAAGGGGGGGGTGGATGAAATACCCAGAAAAAATTAGCGGGATTAGGGTTATTTAGTTTAGAAAAAAAGAGGGGTTTTGGGGGAAAACTTAATTTAACATTTGTTTAAAAATTTTTAAAGGGTTTCAAAATATTTATTTCTCTAAAGATTTATTTATCCCCCGGGGACTGTTAAAGAAAGGGGGGCATCCTCTATGTCTTAAGGAACAAAATTTTTCTTTTTTAAACTTTGAAAAGGGATTTTTTAAATGTTAGATCGTGAAGGGCTGTGGAAATCTCTGCCCGAGGAACTTGTCATGGTGAATTTAATAACAAAAATTTAAAAGGGTTTTGGGAAACATTTCGGAGCTTAATTTAAAATAAAAAGTTTTAATTAGCGAATTGATTCTAACGAAGTGGAATTCGTTTGAATTTTTAGGAAAATTTGGTTCTTTAATGAAGTCAAAAATTTTGGGGAACCCTTGGGGGGAACGGAAGTGTGTTTTTGGGTTGATAAAATGGGGCGAGCACATGGCGCTAAAATGGGGGAAAGCATTTGGGGGGAAGAAGGGCCTTTGCCTGCATGAATGTGCAGAGATGAAGCCCCTGGGGGCTGGGGGGGATTCTGTGAGTCCCCCGCAATATATAAGTCCCGGGCGCCCCGCTGGGGGCTCATACCGCTCTCAGTACTGATCAGGGGGGAAAGGGGCTTGCCCCGGCTGATTTTTAAATGGGCGAAATGATTTTTATATAGCGATTTTTGTGGGGGGTGTCTCGTTGTCTCGTGATGCTTCTTCTTTAAAAATTTTATTTCTGAATTTTTTGGGTTTTTGGATCTGAAAAAACAGTGTGGTCCCCTGCAGTGCATATACATTTAAATTTCCCATTGCTCAAAAACATTGAAAATTTAAAGGGGGATCTAACCGTTCCTGTTGTATTCATTTAAAGAAACAGCGTTTTTACAAAAACAAATTCCCCTTCATTTTTGGCTGCTCAAATTTTTTTGGGGCAATTTAAAATCCAGGGGTTTTTAAAAGCGTTGGGTTTTTCCCGCCCGTAGGACTCCCCAAAAAAACCGGTTTATTTTTCAAAAGCCAAAATTTACATTTTTCCCGTAGCTAATTCACAAGCGAAAGGGTTTAATTCAATTTTATCTCTTTTTGTTTTAGCGTAAAAAAACCCCCTTGTAAAACGCTACAAAGCTACTAGTTTGTGGGGGGCTTAATTGTTTAGGGGCAATTTTAAACCAGGGGGTTTAAATTTCGCGGGTTTTTTTTTCAGTTTTTTGTCCCAAGAAAAAGTCATTTTTAAGCCCCCAAAAAAAAATTCATTTTTTTCCCGTAGCTAATTCACAAGCAAAAGGGTTTTTACAATTTTATCTCTTGTTGTTTTTGCGTTAAAAAAAAACGCCATTGTAACACCTACAAAAACTATTGTTTGTGGTGGGTCAATTGGGGGGGTGCAATTTACTTCCCCGGGGTTAAATTAAACGTTGTTTTTTAGCTGTGGTGATCCCCAAGGAAAACCCTTTTTTTTAACGCTAAAAAAATATACATTTTCCCGCAGATAATTCACAAGCGGAAGGGGTTTAAATTCAATTTTATCTTTGTTGTGTGGGTTGAAAACACACAATTGTTTAAAAGTACAAAGCTTGTAGTTTGTGGTTGCCAAAAAATTTTTTTTGCAAAATTTTAAAACAGGGGGGTTAAAATTTAAACGTTGTTTTTCAGCTGTGGGGGGATCCCCAAAAAACCCTAATTTTTTAACGCCCAAAAAATTTTTTAAATTTTTCCTTTTAAAAATAATTCCAAGCAAAGGGTTAAATTTTTTAAATTTTTCATTTTTGTGTGGGGGTAAAAAACACCGCATTTTTAACACGCCTAAAGGGTACTAGTTTGTGGGGCTCAATTCTTTTTGGGGCAAAATTTTTATC
>JAODAL010061455.1:0-20312 GCA_025379985.1 Phyllomedusa bahiana | reverse complement strand
GTCATTGTGCCACTGCCTGACCTTGCTTGCTCCCGTGCCCTCCACATGTGTCATTGTCCCCACTGTTGACGTCATGCTGCTGCTCACGTGCCCCACCACACTGTGTCATTGTGCCACTCTGTGGCCTACTCCTGTTTTTGACACCTCCAGAATGTCATTGTGCCACTGCTTGACCTCATGCTGTTTGCTGCCGTGACCTCCACACTGTGTCTTTGTGCCACTCTGTGGTTTACTCCTGTTTTTTGCCACTTCCAGAATGTCATTGTGCCACTGCCTGACCTCAGGGCTGCTGCCGTGATCTCCACACTGTGTCATTGTGCCACTCTGTGGCCTACTACTGTTTTTGCCACCTCCAGAATATTCATTGTGCCACTGCCTGACCTCATGCTGTTTAATGCAGTGCACTCCACACTGTGTCTTTTGTGCTACTCTGTGGCCTACTACTTTTTTGCACCTCCAGAATGTCATTGTACCACTCTCTGACCTCTTGCTGCTGCTGCCGTCACCTCTACTCTCTGTCATTGTGCCACTCTGTTGCCTACTACTCTTTTGCCACCTCCAGAATGTCATTGTGCCACTGTCTGCCCTCATGCTGCTGCTGCCGTGACTCCACACTGTGTCATTGTGCTACTCTGTGGCCTACTACTGTTTTTGCCACCTCCAAAATGTATTGGGGCCACTGCCTGACCTCATGCTGTGCTGGCGGACCTCCACACTCTGTCATTGTGCTACTCTGTGGCCTACTACTGTTTTGCCACCTCCAGAATGTCATTGTGCCACTGCCTGACCTCATGCTGCTGCTGCCCATGCCCTCCACACTGTGTCATTGTGCCACTGTCTGACCTCATGCTGCTGCTGTGACCTCCACTCTCTCATTGTGCCACTCTGTGGCGTACTCCTGTTTGGCCAGCGCCAGAATGACTTTGTGCCACTCTCTGCCCTCATGCTGCTGCTGCCGTCCCCTCCACCCTGTGTCATTGTGCCACTCCTGACCTCTGCTGCTTCTGTGACCTCCCCTCTCTGTCATTGTGCCACTCTGTGGCCTACTACTGTTTTGCCACCTCCAGGAATGTCATTGTGCCACTGCCTGACCTCATGCTGCTGCTGCCGTGCCCTCCACACCTGTGTCATTGTGCCCTCTCATGCTGTGCTGCCGTGACCTCCACACTGTGTCATTGTGCCACTCTGTCCCTACTACTGTTTTTGCCACCTCCAGAATGTCATTGGCCACTGTCGGGACCTCATGCTGCTGCTGGGCTGCCTCCCGCCATGACCTACAAAACTGTGTCATTGTGCCATCTGTGGCCTACCCCGGTTTTTGCCACCCCCAGAATGTCATTGTGCCACTCTCTGACCTCATGCTGTGTGGCTGCCGCCGTAAAACCTCCACAGTCTGTCACTGATGTTGCCACCTGACCCCTCAGCTTGTTTTTTTCCAGCTGTCGCTCCCCATACTTTATCGGGCTTTATTCCCCTTCGTTTTTTGGTCAGTTTTGCCTCTTAATGCCCGGGAATTTTATAGAAAAGCGATTTTAAGACGTGCAGTCATCTGCGGGTCTAAAAAACCAAAACATTGTAGAAGACAAACCGACCCCCCTCGCAATTAAGCTTTGCACAATTTTCTACAGCACCCTGCAGGCCTGTGCAGCCTGGAAATAGCTGTTTTTTTTCGCGATTGCCCAAAGTAATTCGGGGCCGAATTTTTTTTTGTTGGAAATTCGGCGAAGTGACGAAAAAAAAATTTTTTTGGGGCATTCGCCCACTCTAGTTTCAATTTGGGGAACAAAGGGAGTTTTAGACCAAAAGGGGTTTTATAATGGGCCTTAAGTTTTTATTTACAGTATTTCTCTTTATAGTTTCTCTTCCTCTGCAATGTTCTTCTTCTCCGTCTAACCCTTCATTATCCAAGTGCTATGTTTTTGTATATTGTAAATTGCTTGTAAGCTTTTTTTTCAACAAGACATATTATTCTAAACTAGGAAGTGATTATCATTTTTTGTATCTTTTTTTAATATAAACTGTAGTGTATGAAGGGGTGTATTTCAGTAATACATTGATAAAATCTGTTGACTTATTATATATGTATTCTCAATATATACAGAACAGAATTTTAAATAACTTGGACTAACTAGCTTAATGTTTTATATGGTATAAATATTAAATAGTGTTTTTTCTTCATTACAGTTGAATATTGTCTTAAAAAATTTAAAGACAGAATCTTTTTTAAATGACTAGAGCACCTGTAGAACAGGCGATAGCTGGCGGAGCGCCTGAACTTGTTTTATACCAGTCTCTGACACTACAGATATTTATCATGAGTCATGAGACATTTCTAAAAAAAAAAATATTACAGTCTCGCAGACACAGAACAAAAAATGTGCCCTTTTGTCGTTATGGTGAGCAAAATATCTAAAAGTCTAATTCTCTAAAAGATGAATCACTCTGATTCATTGCTAGTCTTGAACCTGCAATTGTATCACCCTTTGTCATTATTTATAAATGTTCAGATTTGCGTGAGACTATACCTGATTTTAATTTTAGTGCAGTGCTCTCATAAGAACTGGAGCCTGCAATGTATTTCAGGCTTTATTTTCATCACGTTTGAGCACTTTGCTTGACATGGACATTTGAATAATACAAAAAATATACCACTTTACTGCTGCAAATGTTTGCAATTGACACTTATTGCTGACTTTCTTTTTCTATACAGTTGAAAAGAAAAGTACACAACTAAGAAAACATAGCTAAACAATGGATACACTTGATCATCAGAATAAGACAAAATATCAACAGTAATGCAGACATTTACAATGTTAATCCAGTCTGATCACCAGTTGGGATCAGAAGTGAAATTTTCCTTTTCTGGCAAACTGGTTAATTCCTTATGAGTTCCATATGTTTTAATAAGTATTGAGAAACAAAGTTTTAAAATCACATATACCTCTCCCTTTCATCCATATCTTCTCCCTGCCCTAAGTTGAAATCTATGGACATTTTGATTTTCAACCATACAATATAACTATGTAACTCTACCAGGTCTGGACATCTTCCCATCTACTGCTTTTGAGTGCATTCTGCCCACTCTCACCTTAGTCTGCCTTTCTTCTCCTCACACCTTTTGCCTTGGCACCCTAGTTTATAATTTTCAATTGGAAGTCTTTGTTAACAGAGTCTATTACAAGGGTATGAACCAAGGAACTGCTTAAAGCAAAGTCCAGATTCCTGTGTAGGAGTAAAATGTTGAAAACCTTAGAATCCCTTCTTCTGAGAATTTCTGCTCTGCAGTTTCGCCCTAAACCAAATATGTTTCAAACCAGTATATCCTCATCTATTGAAGTAGGCCTTGCTGTTAATCATAGTGGCACTGTTAAAGGGTCCTATTTCTTTATATAGCTTCTATTAGTGCCAGTTTCTCTCATGTGTTTTTCTTTTTGTAATGGTAAGATAGAAAAGGATTCTTTTTCAACTTTTGCTTTTTTATTTATAATATTTGTAAAACTTTTTTTTAACTTACCTTATTTTTTTTAGCCTCCTTAGGGACTTGACCACCAAGAAGTGTGATCATTTGTACCCTATTTTGCAATACTAATATATTGCAAAATAGTATATAGTTATGCCTCTCCTATCACTTCCGGCCTCAAGTAGGCTGTCATAGGAACAGTAAGGTGTGAAGCCTGGTGGCCTTCATTAGACCCAAAGGTGCCTTGACAACTACTTGACATGTTCATGTCAAGCTACACCGTTTTTTAAACAGCGTAATGATGAAACTGGAGTTTATTAAAACTAGCCGCCGTCGGTTTGGAACAAACTCTGCTGTTGAGCCTGCTTCATACTCTCTTACCAACATCAGGATTGTACAATTATTCATTTGTCAAAAAGGGGTCATTATTTCATTCATGTTTTGAGTCTGCCATGGGATGATTCTCTGCATACTACTACCTGTGTGGTACCTGTTGTGTCAATTGCAAACATTTGCAGCAGTGTTGTGGTATATGTTTAGCATTATTCAAATGTCCATGCCAGGCAAAGTGCTCAAACGTGATGAAAATACTATTATAAATATTATACTTTGGTATTGCTTATGTTTATGGTGGTATAATCCGCACATAAGAATGAAGAGGAGTTGCTTGCGGCTGTCCTCTCCATTTTTTCCATGGGAGCTTCTGAATATAGTGGAGTGTGTGTTCTCGGCTATATTGATGAGCTCCTTTAGAAGTGAATGCAGGCCACAAGTGCTGCCCTCCTTATTATCATGTATGGGCACCTCAGGGCTCTCTTTGCTTCATGGGAACAACCCTTTATGGTTGCAGGATTTAGTCCCAAAGATCGTACAGAAATCGCACATGGGATTTTTGTGCTGCACAGTACAGTTGAAAACTTCTTAAAGCATGCTCCAATTCACATTAAGGACCCCATGTATTTTTTTTTTCTACTGCTGGTGCATTGTATACAGGAACCATAATAAATAGGTTTAGTACTTAAGGCAATATGAGCTTTAAAGGGAACCTGTAAGTTATGCCCCCTTGCCGAGAACAGCACATGCCAGTGACAGACATGCTGCTTTCAGCGCTGTGTCCCTTAATCTGTAAGATGCTGTAGTATTTAATGCTTAAATCTGCAGTTTTCAGCCAGAAAAGAGTCATGAAAGGAGTCTGTTTAATTTATGCCCCACCCAGCTGAGACTAGCCCAACCCACCTCATAACTGATTAACCTATAACTTAGTAGAATAGTTTTATACAACCGGTCAAGAGATAAACAGTCTGGAAACTTGTGAGGCGTGATGGGAGTGATCAGTAAATTATTTCTCCTATCTCTATAATGCAATCAGGGGAGATTTGTTGCTCTCACAGTTCACACATAGTTTGACATGAAGCTGGCATGAATATTTAACCCATTTTGCAGAGTTTTAAATTTTTGCATTAATTTATTTTCCCATTCCTTCCTCTCCCTCTGAGTCTTAAAATCTCCCATTAAGATCGTAACCGTAAATTTTTCAGGAGTGATTTCTCCAGAAAATTGCGGCCACTGGCAGTTGTTCTGCTGTTGTTAAGGGGTGAATCTGGTGAATTATGCGTTACTGATCTCTTCTGTTTCCCCAACATAGGGGGCCTGTGGTAGGACACGCACAACATGATTAATCACCACTTGGAAATGCGGAAAATGTCCCCCTAATTCTGTGCCCCTCTTTTGACTGTGGGACAGGTACACTGCAGCGGTGTATATGTCCTGCAGGTCTTGCCCCCTTTTCGCAGGCAGGGTGGGGTGCCATTTTCAGTTGGGCTTGGGGGCACTCCGGAAAAAAATCGCCCGGTTTGGTGGTTCCCCGAAAGGAGAGGAGGGGGGGGACTGGGAATTGTCTTTGGTCTGTTGCCCCTATGTGCACGGGGTTGAAGTTCCTTGGGCAATCTTTCTTTGGGGATCTCCAGTTGTGGGTTTAGGTTACAACCGGGGGGCACTCGTTTTTCCCTTTCTGGGTCTCTTTGTAGGAGAAAAAATTTCCTGTTGATAGCTGCTGCTTTGCTGTTTGGTTGTCTGTCAATTTTGGTTGTATCCAATTTTGAGAAATTTTGCCCCAACCCAGGAGGTTTTTGTCCAGGCTGTCTTGTCGGGCAAAATGATTGTACCTTAGCCTGGCTTTTAAAAAATGGATTTGTTTGTGTGCTTGGGGTGGGAAGCGTCTTTCCCCTGGGGGAGGCCGTTCTGTTGGGGGTTGGGTACACTGATGTAAGTAGCTGGTGGTTTTGATGTTATTGTTATCCGAAAGTGGATTTTGCTCTTGAATAGGGAAGTTTAAGGTTAATGGGGGGTGAAAATTATTGAAGTCATTTTGGAATTGAAAATTAAGGCTTCCCCCCCCGCATCCCGATGACAATGAACACAACCCAACCCTGCAGGGAAAAGAAGGCATTGCTTCACGAAAGAAAATCAGGATATAAAATTTTAAAAACCTGCTGACAAAGGGGGCGCAATAGTCATGATAACATCTCTGACTATATCCGGAGCGAACAGACAAACTGTAAAACCCACCCCCACTACTGCAAACTTGGAAAGCCCAGAAGCCTATATAAAACAACAAAAGGATATGATAAAAAACGTTTCCAATCAGGTGGGGGAAGCGGGGAATTGTTTCCCCAGAGGACCCCAAAGCCGGGATGCTTTATATGCTCCCCAAGTTTCCCATAAAGATGGAAAACCGGGGGGGCCACATTTGGGCTTTTAAAATGACAGAGAATATCTAGGTTGGGTGGAAAATCTCCTAAAACCCCCTGGTAAAGATCCCCAAAGTACCCCCAGGACACAACAACCTCCTAACAAACTCAATCCCTGGTCCACTTCCTGAGGGCACCATTTTGGCCACGATGGATGTAAAATTTTCCTTTTAACAAACATCCCCAAAAGGATGGAGTTGCGCATGTCGGGTGCACAAGAAAAAAGCCTCCCAAGAAACCGTCACACAGCTATGTTCATACTCCCAAAACTATTTTACTTTTGGAAAACCTTATCTACAGCAAATGGGATTCCATGGGGTCCAGATGTGCCCCCAATTGCAAATCTTTTATGGTGGTATGGAAGGAGCAATTTACAACATCACCCCCAAACCCCCTATGCCCCCCGTTATATTGTGTATCATTGTCACGGACTCGGGCGGGGAAAGCCCAAAATTCAATTCATAATGACTTCAAATTTTTCACCCCCTAACCTTAAAACATAGAACTACTGAGGAGTCTTTTTGACTCTTTTCTTTTTTTATTTCCTTTTGATCCCTTTTTCAAAATTTCCGGCTTAAACCGGGGATTTTCTTAAATTTATGATGTAAAAAAAGATTTTGTGAAAATAAATAATTTTGGTGAAAATTTGTGGTTTTTTTAAAAAATTTACCAAGAACTACTGGGGGAGTCATTTTGACTCCCTACTTATTTTGATTTCCTTTTGTCACAAAATGTTGCAAAAAGTTTTGTGCTAATTTTTTCATGTCTTTTTTACCTGATGTTCATATAAAATGTAGTTAATTTACATGTCAATTTTTTTTAAATTTTCCTTCTGTTTTACCTTTGTTTTAAACTGTTAATGCTGAACAAATAGCTTGTTTATCTAGGCTCTTATCTTATGTAATGAAGGGGGTGTTTTTCTAAGTTCTAGCAGGAGACAGTATTTGGATAGTAACTTTTATCATTTCAGCTGAAGGAAAAAAGAGAAAAAGACGCGACATAAGCCTGAAGCTTAAGGTATGAATTGTTATAAAATATTTTTTGTGCCTGTCAACTGATTCAGCCCACCTACTTTTAAAGGGTGGCAAACGTTTATTTCTTTTATTTTTTCATTTCATTTCTATTTTTCGCAGGGAACTTTTAGAATTGGGGTTTTGTAGGAATATGGAGAGAAGACGTTTGTTAAAGCCTCAGGGATTTCGGGCTACTTTGCAATCCATCCCGGAGAATGAATCGGAACCGAATTGCAGGAACATGTTTTTGATTTGCGTGATGAAGATTTCATTCTTCAAAAATTCAAGTAAATTAAAAGACTCAAAGGAACAAACCCAGAAGGTAAGTAGTTAGTGTTTTTATTTGTTTTCTTCCACATGAGTTAGGGCCTGTGCACACACAAATTCTGGCTGAATAGCCATCTGGATATTCTTGCCGCAATACCGCCGTACCTGCCCCTCATGCCTAAAGCTCCCTCCAAAAACCCCGGGGGGGCCCGCTGTCGGGGACGAGCGGCTTGCTTCGCGCAAGCACGGCCCCGCCCCAAAAGGGGCTCCACCCGGGTTTTGGAGCAGCTCAGGATGAAACCCCCTTGTACCTAGCGGGCAGGTCGGGCCGGTTTTGGGGTGAGAATATCCGGTGGGGAATTCCGCCGCAAATCCACCCCGTGTGCCGGACCCTTACAAAAAAAAAAAATTTAATATTCATCAATTTTTTTCCCAGATATTCCCAAGCACATCAAGGGGGATCGGGCTCAGCATTTGTTCCCCTCGTACCTCCCCGGGGTTGGACAGAAAAAAACAGAAAAAACGCCCCAGAAATAAAGAACAACAGGTAACATGGCGGCAAAGGTAATGCAACAACAAACCCAGAAAAAGGGAATCTGAAAAATTTATTTTAGGGAGGTATTAAAATGGAAACCTGTTGAAATTGGAGAAATTGCCTTTTGGGCGTGACACCAAAATATTTTCGAGAAGCACCTCCCTAAAGGATACCCCCAAAAGAAATATCTTTATCGATAGTCCTTTGAGCGCATGGGTTTATTTTTTTGATTCTTAATATTGAAAAACAATAAAGAAATGTAGCTTGCAGAAGAGCGGAACAATAATTTACGTTTACTCTATCTGATGAGGAGTAGATGCATTCTTTGCGATATTTAGCTCGTGGGGAATATCTGGCCGAACCGTCACTCGATTGCAGTTTTTGGGGTTTGGTAATGATGGGGAATACCGTTTTGCAAAGCGACAATGTCTGGGACGCTTTTTTAAATTATGGGGTTTTTCTCGATTTGGGGAAAAAATTTCGATCGGGGGGAGCCCAAAACGACAAGTTTGCTTTTTTTTTTCTCGTGTGGGACGGGGTTTATTAAAAATTGTATTGGTTTAAAAACCCGGGCCCATACAAAACGGTGGATGGCAACTTTTCCCAACAAAACAGGTGTCCATTCCGCATACATGCCTTCCAAACCAGATAAATAGGCCACAAAAATTGGCTACTGTTGAAAGGATAAAAATATCGGCAAATGCTTCCTTATCTGGCAAGATGACAAGCCGTGCTGGGACGTTTTGACCCTGGGTAATGAAGTTATGGACCCTTTTTGAAAAAGGGCCAATGTTACAAACCCATAATTATTTTACTTCAGTAAAAAATTAGTAAACACTAAAAAGCAAAAAGGGAAAAACCATCGTGGAACATGAAGAAGATAAGGCGAGAAATGCCTAAAAAAATAAAATCCCCGAAAAGGAATTGTACAAAAACTAAAGTGTTTTTTAAAAAAAAGCAATTTTACACTTCAGTATACAAGGAAAGGGCAACAAAAAGTTGTATTTTTTAGTTCCGTCACCCCCATGTTGTTGTTGCGCTGATTCCCCTTTAAAAAAAAACAAGAAACGGTAAAGTTTTACAATGAAAAAAAATGGGTAGATGTGTGGTCAGATGGCACGAAAATATACCACAGAAAAAATGCACAAGGAGATGGCCTGTTCAGCATTTCAAAATTTCCTTAACTTTGCGGGTAAAATCATGGATAATTTTCAAGGGGATTACCCACCCAAAAAATGTCACCAAGGCTTTTCAAACGTTGTGAGAGGTTGGTGGTCCTTATGTCAAGATAGGGGGAAAAGGGTTCCAGCCCAAGTTTTTCATGCCAGAAGTGATGGTTTTAAACAAAATTTTGCCAGATCAAAGAAAAGTGCAAGAAAAAAGATCTGTCGGCAAATTGTAAAAATTGTGGTAAGTCTTTTTTGTGGGCAAAATATGCCCTAAAACAAAGCAATGCCTAAAATGCCAAAAACAAAAAATGTTTAGAAGGGGAAAATTTTGGCCATATTTATTTTTATGCCCCCCACCCACATTTTCTTGCTTTTTTTCTTCAGTTGTTTTTATTGTGTGCACTTGAATAAAAAAAATGTTTGAAAAAAGTCTATTAAATTATTGTTATTTTCTGTAAAAAATAAGAAAGCAGAAAAAAAAACAATCAAAAGCATTACTGTTGGATCTCACAAAAATAACATTACAAAAAAAATTAAATTATTAAAAAATAACCCCAAATGAAAAATCTAAAAATAAACGAAAAAAAGCAAAAGGGGTCAAAAAGACTCCTTTCAGTAGTTTGGCGGGGTCAGAGTCCGTATCCCAGTGTTAAACTTTTTATTCAGGAGCAAAAGCCACTTTCGGGGTACTACAATACACATCAAAAACCCCCAATTTTCCCCATCATGTACCACAAACCCACAGACAGAACGGGCCTACCCCGGAATGCAGCTTCCCCCCAAGACAAAAGCAATCCTTATATACAGCCAGGCTATCGGTACAATCTATTTGCTCCGACAAGACAGACCTGGACAAAACCTCCTGGGTTGGGACAAAATTTCTCAAAATTATACAGACCAAAAAATTTACAGAAACTTAAATCAGCAAAGCAGCAGCTATCAACAAGATGTTTTACTCACGTACAAAGAGACCCAGAAGGAAAAAACGAGTGCCCTGGGTTTTAACCTAAACCCCAACTGGAGATCCTACGAAAGATTGCCAAGGAACTTAAAACCCTTTTACATTGGGGCAACAGACTCAAAGACATACCATCCCCCTTCCTCTCCCTTTCGGCAACCACAAACCTGCGGCGATTATTGTCGGGTGCCCTGAAGGCCCTAACTGAAAAAAGGCACCCCCACCCTGCTGCAGAACAGGGGTAAGACCCCGCAGGCACATCCAACCGCTGAAGTGTCCTTCCACAGTCACAGCAGGTGCACAGAATTAGGGGGGGAATTTTCCCCGCAGGTCTTCCAATGTGGGTATCTAATATGGTGTGCAGTTCTTACCACAGGCCTCTATGTTGGGGAAAAAGGACAGAGTCAGTAAGGCATGAATTCACACAGATTTACCATTAACAAAAACCCGAACAATGCCATGGGGCCCCCCATTTCTCTGGAGAAAATCACTCCGGGAAAATTTAAGGTTACGATCTTAATGGGAGATTTAAGATCAAGGGGGAGGAAGGAAGGGGAAAAAAATTAAACAAAAAATTTAAAAACTCTGCAAAATGGGTTAAATTTCTTTCCAGCTTCTGTCAAAATTGGAACTGTGAGAGCAACAAATTCCCCTGATTTCTTTAAGATAAGGAAATAATTCTGATCACTCCCATCACGCCCCACAAGTTTCCCGATGTTTATTCTTTACCCTTTTTTAAAAAAATGCTTCCCTTTTTTTCGCATTTTTTTATTTTTAAAAATTCTAAGATCCTTTGAAGATCCCTGTCTTTTGTGATAAAAAGTCTGTGTATTTTTCAGTTTGTTGTATTAAAATCAGTTGAAAAAAGGGGCTGTACTCTGAAAAATCACTTTCAAAAAAACTCTTTAGCCTCTAAAAGGTTTCGCCTTATTTCTTCACTATTTTTCTACTTTTTTGGTAACACGGTACAGCATTTTTTAATACTAATTAAATTTGAATGATAGAAACTTGAGAAAAACTGCCATCCAATACCAAAAATGTAGGGTTTCCTTATGTTTGGTACCGTAAAAAAAAAATTCCAAACAGTTTCTATTTTTTAAATTTTCCCCCGTTTTTGCCATTTTCAGCACCCTCACACCTGCAGACTTGAGTGAGGGTGCATATTTTGCGGGCTAAAGTGTACTTTTTACTGCAATATATGGGACATGAAATGGCCCCCCAAAAAATGTGGGTGTTTGGAATTTTTTTCTTCTACTGTGTTCAATGTACGGGATAAATGATGTTATATTTTAATAGATCAGACTTTTTCGGACGCAGTGATACCAAATATGTGTAACTTTTTTATTATTTTTTTAATTGTAAAGTGGCAAAAGGGGGGTGACTTGAACTTTTAAATTTTTTTTTTTTGGTTTTTTTTACACTTAAAACTTGTTTTTTTTTTTACTTACTTTACTTTGAGTCCCCTGGGGTACTTTAACCCTAAGGGAAGCAATCATTTATACACCCTTAATGCATTCTATAGACAAGCATTAGGGTGTACCAAAACATGGGGGTTTTTCCCACTTCTGGCTATGACCGGAAGTGGGGAAATCAAAAACATGGTGGCAATGGAAGCCTTTTGGAATACATGTGACTTTTTAAATTAAATTTATTCCAATTTTAATGGGATTTGAAATGACCAAAAAACTGCAATATTGATGCTTGGAATTTTTTTTCTTCTAGGGTGTTTAGCGTACAGGATAAATGTTGTTATATATTAATAGATTGGACTTTTTTGATGCGGTGATACCAAATATGTGTAACTTTTTTATTTTATTTTTTATTTGTAAAATTGCAAAAAAGGGGGGATTTAAACATAAAATATTTTACATTTTTTTTACACTTTAAAACTTTTTTTTACCTTTAACGCGGAGTCCTCCTAGGGTGATTCTCCACTAGGGGGCATGATAATTTATACAGCCTAATGCATTGTAGTCCAATGCATTAGAGAGTACAAAGATGCTGGTTATATTACTTCCTGTCTGGGGCTGGAGGTAGCAAAATTGAAAACATGGTGACGATGGCAGCCTTCACAAGGTTTCTAGCTGCCATGTTAAGCAACCTGGGCCCCGCAATTTTGCCGTCGCAGTCTCATTGAATTAGACGCCGCGGCAAAGATGGGTTAAACAGCATCTAAGGGGTTAAACAGCACAGGAGGTCGGAAGCCCACCTCGCATTGTAACTGCCGAATGTTAGCTGCAATTAGCAGTTGACACCCAGCTACAAAGTCCCTTACCGGCTTCAGGACGTACGCATATATCCAATGTTGATGAAACAAAAAACAAATGCCAGCTCACCGACCTCAGAGAAGCACGGACTTTGCAGGATTGCAAGGATTCAAAGTGAAGAAGGAGAATGTCCAGCGTCTCAGAAGGGAAAACCATAAAATTTATTCAGCGAGGGCAGCAACAATAAATAGAAACCACACACGAAAAATCGGCGATTTTTCGTGTGTTGGGTCTATGTATGTTGCTGTCTACGCTTGAATAAATATATGGCTTTCTTCTGAGACGCTGGACCTTCTCCTTCTTCACCATATATCCCATGTGGGTCAGGGGTTAATAGTGCTTAATAAACATGTAGGGCCACTGGTATGAACACAGTCTAGGTCTATAACTCACTTTGTTGCCCATGGCAACCCAGCAGCGAGCCCCTCTCATTTTTCCAGAGCACTATATGGAATTAAAAGAACGCTCTGATTGGTTGCTATGGGCAACAAAGTGAGTTCTAGACCTAGACAGTTTTCATACATGTGGTCCTTAGGCTTGTTTTAATGAATTCTATTGATAGATATAGAAATTATGCCATGATATGCTACATGCATATGTAAAGATAATAAACCCCTTTAAATTGGATGACCCAGATGGACAACCTCTTCTGGAAATAAAGCCATACTAGTTGGTCTGGCTTCTCTAACCTCCAGTGTTATGCTCATATTACCACTATTTTCATTTAGATGAATAGGGAAGGAGGTATGTTATAAGTGGTCACACTGAATCCACCAGAGCAGAAACCCTATATTTTGTTTTGCAAATCTGGCCCTTGGAGGGAAATAGTGGGAAATTGTAACCCATAATGTCCATAAGCCTAAATAGGAAATACAAAGAAAGGTTGTCCCTTTAAACACAGAGTCAAGAGATCTATGGGAATTCTACAGGAGGTGCAAGTTTCAGTAAATTACATAAGGGGCTAAGCCTATAATAACTGCTTGTGCACTGAGACAGTGAACAGTAGATCCTATTGCATAAAAAATTTAAGTAAAGCACATTAGTTCTTTTTTACTTTACTTAATTTAAGTTATATTTGACATGTAGATGGGTAATAAAAGTGCCCACTAAAATATTATGCTA
Organism: Phyllomedusa bahiana; assembly: GCA_025379985.1. Taxonomy (NCBI): domain Eukaryota; kingdom Metazoa; phylum Chordata; class Amphibia; order Anura; family Hylidae; genus Phyllomedusa; species Phyllomedusa bahiana. The sequence goes on along the minus strand of JAODAL010061455.1, from coordinate 6,771 downwards.
TGAATCCATAATGCCGTAAATTGGAGCTATAGCATGGGGTTTTTGTCCTCAACTTTTAGATCTGTCTGACCTTCCTGCTAGTAAACAGTTCATGCAACTATCAAGACATCAATGTCACAATTGTTTTAATCCTTTATTTTAAGCTACTTAAGTTTTAAGAAATGAGTAGGTATTATAGCTTGACTAATTACTACTCATCTTTTTATAAGACACAGCTCACTTTATTAAATTGAATTTAACTTGCTGTTATACTAAATAAAGTGCTAATGCCTCATACAAAGGAACCTGCAAAATGGCAATGCACATTATGCTCTCTGTTGACTACTAAATATACTACTAATGCTTGTGGTATAGACATACAGTATGTATATGACACACCATTGAGTTTGTTATTTGTTAGGAAAACATGATATGTTGTTTTTGATTTTTCATAGGAATGCAGGTAAAGTCTGGTTAATTACTATTGCAGCCATAAAAAAAAAAAAAAAATTGGAAATATTTATATTCTGCGGTAAATATTTTTTCCACTTTTTTACCACTGGATGTCAGAGGAACTCAATATATGCAATTTCAGCTACTACTACTATTGTTGTAATTGTAGCGCTAATTAAAAATAATAATGCGATATAACTGCTCAGAGGTTCATCCACTAGCTGTTAATAAATATTGCATCACTGGATTGTGGAAGTAACTGTTATCTCTGTCATTAAAACATTGTTAGACAGATTTGAATGGTCCAATAAATAAGATATCACTATTGTAGTTCTTTAGTTCACATTTGGCCGAATCATCAGCTAAGGTTTAACATATTCTAGTTGGGTTTAAAAGTCTTAGCTATTGACACAATTTTCATAATTTAGCTTTTGTACACTATCTCAATCATTTTAAACCATAGCCACATAGTGTATGACAGAAGTGTTAATTTTCAGGTTAAATTCAAGGGGTTTAAATTAATTCATTAAAAACCATTAAAGGGGTTATCCAGGAAAAGAAGAAAAATAAATACATAAACTACATGTTATAAGGAAAAAAATGCCTAAATACCTTTAATTAAAAAAGTCTGATAGTTTTGTCTAGGAGCTAATCATTATAGCAGAAGAAAATGGCAACCGGACTTCTTCCTATGCAGGAATCTGTCCTGAAATGCAGAGTACAGGCAGTAGAAAAGATTCTGAGTTACTTCCTAGTTAGGCTGACTGGCATAACCAAGCATGTGTGCTGTGCTTAGTCCGCCTGAGACTTGTGGTGTAAGGGACGGCTTTGCAGTGTAGAAAAGAGACTGTTTCAAATAAAAGTGTGCATATACAAATTTAAACACACGTATACCAAATGGGCTGAATTTACGTAATGATTTAATGTTTATATATTAAAGATAAGGAAATAAGTTTATATATAAGTGTTTGTTTATATTAGTATATGATGTAGTGTTTTTTCAGTGTACTTTAATCTGATTGGATTTCAGATTGTTTTTAAGGAATCAAGGTTTGTGCAGGGAGGGGCCGTGATAAAGAACCTTTGTAGTTAGCAACGCGTAGCCTGCGAGCACGCACAAAGTGTGGATCCTATTGTTTTTGGAATAAAGGTGAATTTTTTACCTACGCTGGAGCAAACAAGTCTTCCTTGGGACTTTTCTTTTTTTTTCACGTTTGCTGTATGTGGGCAGCAGCTTCCGAGCGCAGACGCAACTTCAGTAGACGGAAGGGTGCGGTGAGAGGAGGAACAAAGCCAAGCTGGATAGTTTGCTCAAGTTGGATCCCCGGGGTGAGAGCCACTTCTGTTAAGCTGGATTGCCAGTGAATGTCAAGCTGAATATCCAGCTTACGGTGGATCCTGAGGGGAAAAAGCTGCCAAGGCAATGCCGTATAGAGGGCACGAAAGGAGACGCCAGGTTATCCCGATTATGATACATTTACAATTTAGAATTTAGAATGTACATTATACAATTTAGAATGTAAAAAGCCGGTGAGTGGAGCGGTGTATTTCTTTTATACATTATTATTTTATAGGGACCAGTCCAGTTCTGATGTGGCTTTGAGGGACCTGTATATTAGACACTCCCATATATGACTGCACACCTTAAAGTATTCAAAACAAAATTCAAAAAGTTGTTAACCCTCTAGATGTTTCACAGAAATTAAAGCAAAGTTGAGGTGAAATTTCAAGATTTCCATATTTTTTGCACATTTTCTATTTTAATTGATTAGTAAGTGGAACACTGTAGATGTTAACAAAGAAACACAACTCAATATTTATTCTCCCAATTCAGCTATTTTAATAACTATTCCATGTGTGCCACTAGTGCGCTATTTGACTCAACCACAATCCTCAGAATAGGAGCACCTATTGGATTTTGGGTTCTCATTTTTATTAGGATATTTTTAGGCACCTTTTTGCAGACACTCTAAGGTGCTAAAACTGAGTATAGTGAGCATAGTGACCCCACAGGTATTTCACTGATTATTTTATTGTTAAAATGAAAATTTAAAATAATTTTTTTTCCAACAACCTTCATTTTTTCCAACTGGAAAAAAAAAAAAAAACAATAATCCCAACAATGTTTTTTTTTCATTTCAGATTTATGCCATTTAGCATATAATACACAAATTGTGATAATTTTATTATATGAGTCAATTATGTCAATACCACAGTATCGTTTTTTTTGATTTTTTTCTTATTCTTTCACAACAAAAACTCTTTTTAATTAAAACATTTAGGGCGACAAATCCCATTAGGGCATTTTCTGATATGTCACCTTTTCTTTGTGTGTCTCTTTATTCCAAGACCTATAGCATTTCTATTTTTCTGTTGACAGATGTGTATGAGAGCTTGTTTTTTGCAGGATTCTTTCTTATTTTTATTGGTGATATTTTGGGGTAAACAGGACTTTTTGATCAGTTTTTGTTATTTTTTTGTGAATAATATTAGCAAAAAATTGCAATTTGGGCTTTTTTTAAATTATTTTTGTGCCATCTGCTGTTAACCGAGATAATTAATGTGATAATTTTATAGTTTTTGTCGCTATGTCTGCAGCAATACCAATTATGCATAGGTTTTATTTATATATTTCATAGCTAGGAATTTTGTTTGAGAAAAACAGGAATTCTGACGGAAGGGAGAACGGATGCGTTAATGTGTTCATCGACTAATGTAGGTGGACGAATGTCCCACGTGCATTGACATGGTGTCCATTTTTACAGTTGCCGCCAAATATGCATTTAATTTCAATGTGTGGAGGACGCAGGGTGCTACACATTTTTTAAGTTTGAAAAAAAAATATATACGTTACAGTATATATATTTTTTACAATGTATGTCAATGCCCATGTTGCAAATGTATACATTTGTATCTGCCATAAAATATATAAACAAAACTACCCAATCAAAAAACAGGTGACAGCCAAAAGAAAAGCTAGTAGAAAAAAAAATATATATATAAAAAAATGGATGTCAAACATCTGCTCTAAACAGTGCACATTTGCCATACGTTTAATACATACGTTATAACGTAAACATTTTGAGGGATTTTGGGTCAAATGCAGTGTGCACCCAGCCTAAGCCAATAAAAGCAAGAAAAATATACAGGGACAGGGCTGTGCAGATAAATCATAGAGACCTATAGCAAACAGACTTACACACATAACCACACCCCTTCTGGCTCCCAGAACCACTACTAAAAGCAGGGCCATATCTTGCATTGGGCAGGGTAGGCGATTGCCCTGGGCCCCCACAAGCACAGGGGGCTATCCTGGGCAGCCACATACCCTGGCCAGTGGCAGTGAATACACCCGGCACGGCAGTTAGATAGATCAGGGGCCAGACTGTATCAATCCTCTGAACTCCTGCACTACAGCCCTGTTCCCCCCTCTCTCCCCAGCAGTGCACACCACTGAAGAGGAGAAGAAGACTGCTGGCAAGAGAGTCACACCATCAGCAATGAAGAGCTGAAGACTGCGCATCCCCCTGCTTTTCTGGACTTCAGGACCAGTGAGTGACTGGGGGGAGAAGGTGTGGGGTGTTAGCAAGGGAGGGGGAGGTGTGGGGTGTTAGGAAGAGGGGAGGTGTGGGGTGTTAGGAAGGGGGAGAGGTGTGTGGTGTTAGGAAGGGAGGGTGTTAGGAAGGGAGGGGGAGGTGTGGAGTATAATAGGAAGGAGGGAAGATGAGGGGTGTTCGGACGGGGGGTGGTGTGAATTGGGAGGAAGGGGGGGAGGTGTGGGTGTTAGGAAGCCTATCCAGTGTATACTATCTGCTTTCACCATGTATCTATGCCTATCCGGTGTTATAATATCTGCTGTCCCTGTGTATCCAAGCCTATCCGGTGTTATAATATCTGCTGGCCCTGTGTATTTAAGCCTATCCAGTGTTATGATATCTGCTGACCCTGTGTATCTAAGCTTATCAGGTGTTATAATTTTTTCTGTCCCTGTGTATCTAAGCCTATCTGGTGCTATAATATCTGCTGGCCCTGGGTAACTAAGCTTATCCAGTGTTATAATATCTGCTGGCTCTGTGTATCTAAGCCTACCAGGAACTGTCTGCTAAGATACTGTATGTGTGATACTGAGTCGCAGTCAGTATATCTTAGGCTATGATATTGTTCTGTAAGTGCATGTTCACACAGCGTTTGTTAGATATGTATTTGAGTACACTTTACTCACCGAAAAATGGACCAAAAACTTATCTAACAATGTTCCAGTGTGATTACATGTGATTTCAATGTAAAATACGTATCGTCATTCAAACGTTTTTGCATTGTGTTAAATGGATGCGTTCAAAGAACTGACATGTCACTTCTTGATCTGTTTTATGCATTGAAAAACCTATAGAAACAATAGGTACGTTTTTGGATGTGTTTTAGGATATGTTTACTAGGCGTCTTAAACCCGTTTTTGCATTGTATTTCAAATGTTTTGTTTTAACAGTATCCAAAAACGTACCACAAAGTGTGGTACATTTTTAGAGATGTTTTATGGACTGCCATAATGTACCTATTGTTTCCATGGGCTTTTAAATGTGCAAAATGGCTCAAGAGTTGACTTGAACATTCTTGTCAAAGCATTCATTTAACATATTTCAAAAACATATCCAAAACGCCATGTGCACATTCTCTAAAGGGCCGTTCACACGGCTTATTTCAGGGACGGATTTCAGCCGTAATTCGCGCCGTACTGTGCTGCAATACGGCTGCAATCCGTCCCAGCCATTACGGTCATCCACAGTTCTCCTAGAGAACTGTGGATTCCGTCCCTCCTACCCGTTCGGCGAATCTGCCGGGCGGGGAGAAAGTGACATGCACATTATCCCGGTGGGATACGCGCCGTGGATAATGCATGTCTGTGGGGCTGGGTACCTGCGCCCCGGCCCCTGTCCCGCCCCTTATTGAAGCCGTAATTGCGGGCAAAATCCATCCCGCAATTATGGCTTGAATAAGCCTTGTGAACCAGCCCTAAAACAGAAAGGAAGAAAAGACGGGCGCTCCTAGTGTAGATTTTGGAGAGTTTTTTATTTACATTTTTAAAATAAAACTATGGTTTAGTCAGGAACAAATGAACCCTGACTATAAACGGCAAGTGTAAGCGTATGTTCGAACGGTGTATTTGGCACTTGTTTTAGCATGTATTTTGTGCTAAAAATATGCTTTAAAACCATGATCAAGTACAGAACTCATTGAGTGCAGTGTGAAATCATAAAGATGACAATGATTTTATGCACAAATTTTTGCAGTACATAATCACCAATAGGTACTAAACTATACAAGGAAGTAATCTACCTCAGGGTGCTTTCACACAGTGCGGTTTTTGTGCGGTTTTGATGCGTTTTTTTTATGCGTTTTTGTGCAACAATGTATAGCATTAATTGTTGTGCAATCCTGTGCAAAAAATGCATAAAAAAAATGCATCAAAATCGCACCAAAACCACACCTTGTAAAAGCACCCTCAGGCAATTGTGCATTGAAATTACACAATTGCAGGTGCTTAATTTCAACAGAACAAAAGTGCACGTTTTTAATACGTTGTGTGAATTTACCCTAAAATGGGGGAGTTTTCAAGCTTTACTGTATGCCTAGGGCCCTGGTTGTAGTATGTAAATTCTGCATAAATAGACATATAGACTAGAGATGGGCGAATCGATTCTAACGAGAGTGGAATTCGTTTAGAATTTCAGGAAAACTTCGGTTCTGAACGAAGTGGAAGTTTGGGATACTTCGGGTGAACGAAGTGTGCTTTTGATTGATAAAATGGCTGCGAGCACATGGCGCTACATGGGGCAAAGCACTCTGGGAGGAAAAAGGGCATAGCCTGCATGACATGTGCAGAGATGAAGCCAATCAGGAGACCGGCGGGATTCTGTGACGTCACCGCCGCACTATATAAGTGCGGGTGCGACGCTGGAGCTCATACCACTCTCACTGTACTGATCAGGGAAGGTGCTGCCGCGGCTGATTGTTACTGAAGAATTGATTTTTATACAGCGATTTTTGTGGGGTGTCTCAGCTTGTCTCAGAGACTGCTTCTCTTAATGTTCTATTTCTGATTTTTTGGTGTATTGGATCTGAAGTCCAGTGTGCGCCCACTGCAGCTGCATATACATTTAAATCCTTTCTGCTCACAGCACATTGAATATCCAAGGGGCATCTAAGCCAGTTTTGTTTTATTTCATTTTAAGAAACACGTTTTTACAATAGAAAAACCACTTTTTTTTTTTGGTGCTCAAATTTTTGGGCAAATTTTCATCCAGGGGTTAAATTTAAACGTTTTTTTTGTGCTTGGGGTGG
>JAODAL010061454.1:0-20312 GCA_025379985.1 Phyllomedusa bahiana | reverse complement strand
AATTTTTTTAAAAGACTAATAAAGAGGTTGAATACCGGTTCATTGTAATTACAGAAGCTTGACCAGGAAGTGACGGAAAAGAGTTATTTCATTATGATCTATAAAAACTTTGGATGAGCAACCACTTTAACTGTCAAACAGGTTGTTGGAAGAATCATTTGAACCCATAAGAGTTGCAGAGAGACACCCATTCGCGGAGCCGAAGGACAGGGCCCCAGGGGTGACATGAAGGAAATGTCAAGGGAAAAATATGTTTTTTTCTTTTCTATTTCCTTGGGAGCTTTGTAGCAGAGTCACTAACAAAATAAGAGGTGGACAATCCCTTTAATAAATTGGCATTTTTTATGCCATGCACCGCATTTTGAAACTTTTCCCAGCTACATTGGGGTTTTGTGAATTTTCAGTAAAATTAATTAGATTTTCTGTAGGGAATGGCCCCATCCCCTCTAAGTGAGCCATGTCCCTTTCTAGCAAAGGGGTTATGGTGTCGCAAAAGAACAAAAAGTCAAAAATATTTGTGAAAACCAGGTTGTGCAGAAAATCAAGGTAATCTAGGGATGTGCCTAACCCTTTCCTACTGTAACTGGGTCTGGCCTATATTGCTTTATGTTTAAAAAAACTTTTTAATGATTTTCCTTATACAAGTGATTATGAGGCTGTTTAACAGATTGTACTTTATGTTAGCACATATTTTTAGGGACCATGTCATTTCTGAAGTGGCTTTTAAGAATGTCCGTATCTCCAAAATGATTACTCCCTCAAATTTTTATAAATTTGTATCTATCTTTTCATGGGCAAAATGAAGATTGCAGTTTTTTACAATGTAAAGTAGTCAGTGTACAACTTGTACAATAGTGTACATTTGGTGTAAAGTTGGTATACCCCTAAGTGAAAATGGACTAATTGTGCCAATGTGCCCAAAATTTTGTGGATATTCCCAAAAAAAGGACGGGGCCTCTAACCCTGAAAAAAGCAGTTTGTGGTGAAAAATGTTGGGGGTTCGGATGAATTTTAAAATTTTGAAAATTTTCACCCTTTTTCTACAAGTGTTACCCGTGCAGGGGTATCACAAGGAAATATATATTTTAGTCCCTTTGATTAGCGATGCTGCCAAGTAGGATGCTTGGGCCCTTACTGGAGTTGTAAATCATGTTATATGAGGGGTTTTCCCCGCTAATAGGTGGTGTTTTCCCCCATTTTATAATAGAAAAGGAGTTATTCGTTTTAGAAGTAAAAAGGGGTAAATTGAGAGGGGAGAAACAGGTTTTTTAAAAGTGTGATAGAGGGTTTTAAAGGTTTACATAATAAAAGTTATGTTTAGTGTTTTATAGATTGAGAATGATGAGTTTAAGTTTTCCCTTTGGGAAAAAATGTAAATATAATATTTTGTGTGGTCACCATTATTTTCCAGTGCTGCCTTAAAAGGGTTATCTCACTACAAGGATTGCTTTTTATGTTAAAGATCTTGCAAAAATAAGTCACTTTGCAAAATATGTCCATTTAACGTGCCCTACCTTTTAAAAGATATCCCCTTTGTATGGGCTGCATAAGCTCCTAGGTTGCTATATCTACGATCTGTTAAATCTCTCATGACGGCCCCAGCGTGGTTGTAAGTAAGCCCTGGCTTCTACTGCAGCCTGTAGAAGCAGTAACACGCCCCTGAATTCAAAATGAAACAAGAAAAACGGGACTGAGGTTTAAATATAAAACAATGTAGTGAGAAAAACCCCCTTTAACCCCTGGGGAATGAAGTCACTAAGTTCACGGTTGCAACTGCGGGAAATCCTTTTCCCACTCTCTAGACTTTCTAAAGGAGCTGGTGGATGTTAGAGACCTTGTGCTCCTTCACCTTCCGTGGGATCCCCCACAGAAGTTTATGGGGTTTTTGGGTTTTTGAAAAATGTTAGCCAACCCCGCCCCTTTCCCTATTTTTTTAAAGTAAGGAGTGGTCTTTGGGGAGCTGTTTTTTTGGGTCCTTTTTAAGAAAAATACTGCCCTTAGCCCGTTTCAAAAGGACGGTCCGTACATGTTGCATTCAGGTTCCTCAAAAATGTAGTTCCCCCCAGCCAGCGAACTCATGCAGCCCAAAACCTGACACTCCCACGCCATACTTGATGTAGGTAAGAATACTTGTCTTTGTACCCTCACCTGATTTCCCCTAACATGCTTGACCTATTTCAAATGAAAAAGTTTTCTTTGGGCACATCCACACAGGCATGGTCTAGTTCTTGTCCTTAGTTTCTTCCTTAGCAAACTGTTTGCGGCTTTCTTGTGCATATTTTTGAAGAGGCTTCCTTATGGGACAATAGCCCCTGCAGACAATCTGATGCAGTGTGCAGGTAGTCTGAACCTGACAGGTGATATTTTAGTGTTTTAGTTATTATTCAAAAGTGTCCCCTGAAAAAAATATAATAAATTTTACAAAAAAATGAGGGGTTTTTTCCTGTTGTGAGAAACTGTATGTTAAAAACGCTCCCCAAAAAAACCAAATTTTAAAAAAAAAGGTTTTTAAAGGGGCCAATGTATGAAACTGTCTAGGTCTAAACTTTTTGTTCCCTGAAACCCAAACAGAGTGCCCTTTAATTTTTTAGAATTATATGAAAAAAGGGAAGCTTTTGGTTGTATGGACAACAAAAAAGTTTTAGATGTTTTCATACATGTCGTTTAATTTTCAAAACGTATTTAGAAAACTTTTAACTGTTTACAAAAATTAAGGGAATACTTAAAGCAAGAAAAATATAAAAATGAAAAATTTTAAAATTGAAAATTTTTTGCAAAATTTTTTAAAAAGTTGAATCCATTTTTATTGGACCAAAAAAACCAAATATGTATTTGCCTGATCTTAAAGTTTTTAGAAAAAAAAATCTATGTGGTCCTAGGTGTTATTGATCAACAAAAAACCTCAGAATAAGCAGCCTAGTCGATTTTAGGACCTGAAAATAAAATATTTTTTTTTGCTGTCTGGTTTTGGTTATGGCAATGCCACTTTTTTTTTTTAAATCATAAACATAACTATATTCTAAGAGCCATAACTTTGCATTTTTTCTGTGCACAGGGCTGTGGTTTTTGAGGGATTAGTATATGTTAGAGATGGGCGAATTGATTCTAACGAAGTGGATTCGTTTGAAATTTTAGGAAAAAATTCGGTTCGGAACGAAGTCGAATTTGGGGAACTTTGCCCTGAAAGAAGTGTGCTTTTGATTGTTTAAAAAGGTGCGAGAATGGGGTTAATGGGGCAAGAACTCTGGGAGGAAAAAAGGGCATAGCTGCTGACATGTGCAGAGATAAGCCAATCAGAGACCGGGGATTCTGTGCGTCACCGCACTAAAAATCCGGGCGCGACGTGGGGGGCTCATACCCCTTCATTTACTGGGAGGGGAAAGGGCTGCCGCGGTGCTTATGATGTGATACTAAAGAACTCTTTTTATAAAACGATTTTTGGGGGGTGTCACAGCTTGTCTCAGAGATGTTTCTTACGTTTATTTTGATTTTGTGGGGTATTGGATCTGAAGTCCCAGGGTGGCCCAGTGCAGCTGCATATACTTTTTAATGCTATTGTCAAAGCCATTGAATATCCAAGGGGGTAAGTGTTCCGTTGTTTTCATTTAACCCCTTAGGCCCGCCTTTTTTGGGCCTTCCTGACCGCCTATTTTTTAAATCTGAATGGGGTCATTTATTGGAGAAAAATTTTTTGACACTTTTCCTACCATGTGATTCAGAGATTTTTTTCTGTGACCATTGTGCTTTAGTTAGTAAAAAATTTTTTTAGCCATACAACCCTTGTTTTTTGTGAAAAATATCAAAAATTCATGAAAATTGGAAAAAAATTAGGATTTGAAAGTTGCAAAAAATTTCTGCTGCAAGACAATAATTTTCCCCACAAAATATTTATAACTAGATTACCTATGTCCACTTTTAGGTTGGTTTTTTTTTTAAAGTCTTTTTTTTTTTTTACGACATTAGGGGTTAAAAATTTATAGTTATTTCCCCAAATTTCAAAAAAATTGCAATATACTTTTTTTAGGGCACTGTTCTGGTGGCTTTGGGGGGCCTGCATGTTAGATCCCCCCATAAATAATGCCATCTAAGAAACTGCCCCCTTAATATTTACAAAACTATTTAGGAAGTTTGATAACCCCTTTAGATATTTCAGAAATTAAAGCAAAGTGGGGGTTAAAATTAAAAAATTTTCCTTTTTTTGCAGTTTTCAATATTTACCCTTTATTACTGGTTTTACGGAAAATGGACAGGTAAATGCAACTTATTAAATTCCCCAGGTCTGCCGGTTTTAGAGTATCCTTGTGGCCCTAGTGCTTTATTGGCCCCCCCTAAGCCCCAGAATGGAAAGAGACCTCCGGGACCGAGGTTCTTTTAATACGATTTTTTTAGGCCCCATTTCGGTTTTGGGGGGACACCTAAGGTGAAAAAAATTAAAAAACCCCCCTAAATAGCCCGATTTTGGAAAAACTAACCCTTAAAGGGAAATATTCCAGGGGTGCATTGGTATATAGCCCCAAGGGTTGATTCACAAATTTTTTTTAGATAAGGCTGTGAAAAGTAAAAAAATTTTTTTTCCAAAAAACTGCAATTTTAATTTAAAAAATGTTTCAATATCAAGGAACCCTGGAAAAAAAAACCCCTAAAACTTTGTTAGCAATTTTTTCCCAAGTTGGCAATACCCTACATGGGGGGTGGTAAAACTGCGTTTGGGCCCCGGCAGGGGTTAAAAGGGGGGAGCGCTTTTGGTTTTTTGGAACGAGTTTTTTGGTGGGGCCATTCGCTTTTGAAAACCCCCCAAAGTGAGAAAGGCAAAAACATTCCGAAGCGCCCCATTTTGGTTTCAACCCCATCGGGATCTCTTTAGGGGGGTATTCTGCATTTTAGGCACACAGGGGTTCCCTAGTTTTTTTTAGATTGGGGAATGAAAATGGGGGGAAAAAAACAGTTCGTCATTTTTTTTGAGTTTTAATTTTTTCAGATTGCGTGCAGTGTTTAAAATGATGTGTTTTAACTTTCTTGGGGGCGGGCAATTACATGATAAAGTTTTATTAGTTTTTTTTGTTTTATTACTTTTACACAGTAGAAATACGTTAAAAAAATTGCGTTTTTTGTTGTCCCATTTGGCAGCCATAATTTTTTTTTTTGCTGTGTGCGAGTGTTATGGGTTGTTTTTTGCGGGATGGTTGAAGTTTTATTTGGGACCCCTTTTGTGGTGCATATGATGCTATGTTTTCCCTTTTTTTTTAAATTTTTGTGATATTTTGAAAAAAATACAGCAATCTTGGTAGTGTTTTTTATTTTTTTTTTTTTAGCGGTCATGTACGGTATTATGACTGGTTTTGCTTTACTAGGCGGTCAATAATTACACCGATCCCAAATTTGTATTTTTTTTTATTTTTCTGCTTTTTTCAATAAAAAAAACTTTTATTCAAACGGAAATACGTTTTTTCTTTGCCATAGTCTGGAGCCATAACTTTAAATTTTTCTGGTTGGAGGTGTGTGGGGCTTGTTTTGCGGGGGGGAAATTGCGTTTTTTTTGTTCTTTTTGGGGGGACAAGGCTTTTTTATTGCTTTTAAATCCTTTTTTGGGGGCCAGGGTGAGAAAAATTTGCAATCCCAGAGTGTTTTTTATTTTTATTTTAACAGGGTTAAACCGTGCAGTATCGTGATAAATTAGCTTTACTCTTTGGGTCGTAGATTATGGCGATACCCTATTTATATAGTTTTTTTTGTTAAGCACTTTAAAAAAAAAGAAAAAGGGTTTTTTGTGTTGTAAAACAATATTTAGGGATCGTATTTCTGAGAGCTTTTTTTTTTTTTTCCGTATACAGAGCTGTTAAGGACTTTTTTTTTTCGGGGGAATGACATTTTAAATTGGTTTCAAAATTTTGGGGTTTATAGGGGTTTTTGATCGCTTTTTTTTCCATTTATTGCTGCGGGTAAACAAAAACTTAATTTTTGGATTTTTTTTTTGTTTTTTTTTTTACGGGGTTCACCGTACGGGTTAAATTTAAATGACGATTTTTAGGGCAGGTCATTACGCAGCGGGGATACCAAAATGGGTACTTTTTTTTTTTGATCTTTTTTGGGCGTTGGCGTTTGTAAAAAAGGGGAAAAAGGGGGGTTTTTCGTATTTTTCTTTTTTTTTCGTGTTTGTGTTTTTTGTTTTTTATTTTTTTTTCTTTTTTTAGTTTTTCACATTTTTATTTTACTTTTTCCCATTTGGGGATTTGAATGGAGGATCTTTAGATCTCTATTCAATAGGGGAAACAGTGCACGTTGTTGCTATGACGGTTCTATGACAAATGTCAGTCACGTTTTCCGGGGCTGCCCCCAAAGGGCACGGCCGGGGTGTGACTCACAGAAACCCCGGAAGGCTTCTCTGCCTTCCGTGGTGTCTGTAAGGAGGAGGAGCCGCAAGGTGCCCGATCCGGGCTGCTGCCGCCGACAAGAGCGGAGGAGCGATTCTCCTGGTCTTCTTAGTTATTGCGACCGGATTGTGCGATTTAGGGGTTTAAACCCCCCCCCCCCCGGAGCGATCCGGGGGCGGGGGGGCCCATGGGGGGATGTTTGTTTCAGGGCCCCCCCGGTAAATTTTTTAAGGCGCATCCCCAGGAGTATCCCTACGTCGGGCGTTAACCCCAAAAGCTGGAGTATGGATCCCCAAGGTGTTAAGGGGGGTTTAAAAAAACAGGGTTTTTTTCAATATAAATCCCTTTATTTTTGGGCTGCTCAATTCTTTTGGCAATTTTTCCAGGGGTTAATTTGGTTGTTTGTGTGAGGTAACTAAAAAAAAACGTCTTTTTCACCGCCCCAAAAAAAATTTTTCCCGTAGCTTTTTACAAGCAAGGTTAATTACAAGTTTTTCTTTGTTGTGTAGCTAAAAAAAAAGCCATTGTAACACGCTACAAAAAGGGGGTTTTTGGGTCTGCTCAATTCTTTTGCGTAGTTTACATCCCGGGGGTTTAATTTAAACGTTGTTTGGCTGTGGTGGGCTAAAAGAAACCATCTTTTTCACCGGGAAAAAAAAACATTTTTCCTGTGCATAATTTACAAGCGAAGGTTATTACAAGTTTTTTCTTGTTGTTTTAGCGTAAAAATTTCCGCTTGAACACGCTACAAAAATGGGGGTTTTGGTTGCTCAATTCTTTGGGCAATTTAATCCAGGGTTAATTTTAAAGGGTTTTTTGCTGTTGTGGTGACTAAAAGCCGTCTTTTCAAACCGCAAAAAAGAATTTTATTGAGCAAATTCACAACGAAGGGAATTAAAAGTTTTTCTCTTTCTGTGTACCCTTTTAATTAAAGCATTTAACACGCTACAAACTGAAAGTTTTTGGTTGCTCAATCTTTGCCAATTTACTCAGGGGGTTAAAAAGGGTTTTTTCCCGCTTTTGGTATCAGTAAAAGAAACTTTGTTTTTCACCGCCACAGAAGAAAATTTTGTAGCTATTATTCCAAGGTTAATTAAACGTTTTTTGTTTTACATTCAGTAAAATACACAAAATTTTTAAACGGACAACAAGTAAATTTTTCCTGCCCTTTGTTTGCGCAATTTATTCCAGGGTTACCCAAACTTCTTAGTGGGTTCATTTGGAGTCAAAAAAGGGTGTTATTTTCATATACGATATCTTTCAAAAGGTTTGTCTTTTTTTGAACAAAAAATATGTCGACGAAGGTGGCAGGCTCTTCACGCGAGGGCGTGGCAAAAACATTCCCGGGAGGCCGTTGCGCACAGCAAGAGGGGCTACAGCAGGGGGACTCGGTGGGGCCAAAACTGCCGTGTCATTAGCGGCGTGTGCGTAGCAACGCAGGGTTCTTGATTGTTGACAAAGGGCATCCACTTCCTCCAAAATGACATCTAGAACCCAGCCAAGGGGGGGTGGGATCGTCAGACACAACCTTAGTTGGTGGCCCGGGGGGGGGTCCCCCAAAACTGCTCTGTCCATCCCGGTTCCCCCCAGCCAGAGACTAATATTGGTCTGGGCTAGGGGCCCTTATGAAGGGTGAAAAATTTGGGAGGGCAGTCAGCACTACTTGGCAGCGAAGAAATGTGGCCAAAAATCCCCTGCTTCTTGCAGTAGGCGGCAAAGTATGATGTGGGAGTGGATGGGAGGTCTGTTGTGAGGGGCCCTCCATACCCAAGACGGTGTGAGGACGCAGTGACGTTTAAAACAAAAAGTGATATGTGCCCACCGCATGGGGGCCGGGTGAAGAAGGGCTTATCTCAGGGGGAAAAGGGCGTCAGCTTGTGCATAGGCGGGCGCAGCAGAAAATGGGTGTGTGGGCCCGTGGTCAGCAAGGTGCAGCAGTGTGAGGGGCGGGAGCCAAGCGGCCCCGGGGGGTTTGAAAAAACCCGCTTCGCAGGTCCAAAAAAGTAGCGGCACGGGTCGGAGGGGGAGCGGGGGTAGTAGTCACTCAGTGCGGAGCGTTGGCGGTAAATAGTACTCGGCGGTGTGGCAGTTCTTTGCTAAGGGCACGGAGGAGCCGAATATGGGTATATTGAATCTGTGGGCAGAAAAGTTTGGTGGGCAGGAGCTAATGTTGGCCCCCGCCCTGCGTCAAACCCTGCAGCTCACCATTGGGGCCCGGGGGAAACGTGGCTCAGTGTGGTGGGCCATCCTGCCCCCGCAGCAAAAGCGCAGCAAACCCCCGTGGGCCCCATTTTCCCTTTCAGCCAGTCAAGGCTCCCTTTTTCCCAAAAGATTTTACTTGCACCTTCAGAGAACTAATGGCTTGTGCCGGCGAGATGGAGAGTTCCAAGCCCTAATTTCTTTTCCAAAAAGGCCGTACCGCACTTCATTAAAAATTTTTTGAACAGAAAGTGGGCCAGTCCTTGAGTTTATCGGGTTTTTTCAAAAGTGCACGGCAGCGGGACGTCTGGAGCTGTACTACGGTCAGGGCCAGACATGCCCTTTATGGCCCATTGGGTGAATGGGTTTCTGCAGGCACACCAAAACTTAGACAGGAGACGCCCCCTTTCCCCTTCACGTTGTCAAACTGCGGCCCCAGGCCAAAGCCCGCTCCTCCTCTCCCCACCACCACCATTCACCCTCCACAATATGCCCATCTACCCAGTGTGGGACGCGGTTGCAGAATTTTTAACCTGGTTGCTCGGAGAAAAAATCAACAGGGGGGAATGCTCCGGTCATGCAGCAGAATTGAGTGTGGTTTCTCCGCGCCACGGCAAATGGGAAAAACCATGGTGCGGACAAGGGGAGTAACTGGTGTCGTGCTGCACCGGGGGGTGGTCCATGCCCCCCTGCATGGGCAGTGTTCAATCTGGTTGTGAAAGGCCCTAAACTTTTCCATGATTTCAAAAAGTTCTGAAAATGCGGGGAAATGTGTATGCACTTCTCCTTTCCTAAAAGCCAGGAAACCCTCCTCGGGTTGCAGGGGCGAATGGGGCCCCCCCCAAACACTTGATATGCGATGTTTCCCCCCGTTGGAATTCCGGGCCTGCACAGTTGGACCGACTGTATGAACAGGAAAGGCCATTAACGATTTTTGATCCAGGGGAAGGAGTATCCCCTGTGTAATTTGAGTGCCAGTGGGTCATGCTGACACCTGCGTTTGTTTTAGGCCATTCGAGGGGAAACCAATTTTTTGTCAGTCGCCACATGAGTCCCCGGTGGGGGGCTGAAATGGATTAGGAGGAGGAGGACATTGGGGCAAAGCATTTTCTGGTGAAAAGAGTGGATTTTCTACCCAGGTGACAAAAGAGGAGGGCAGGACAGCTGGGGAGGGTAGATGGAGAGAGGGCGAGGCAGAGACCCGCAAGACCAGGCAGTCTACGTGGAGATGGAGGCAGGGAGCCCCTCGGAGTCACTTTTGCAGGGCCCACAGCATGTTATTTGCCTGGCTAGTGACGCCGAATTAGATCCGGCAGAGGGTGACTTTGGCTTCCACCTATTGGACCCTCGCTACCGGTCCAAATGGGAGTTTTTCCCCCGTATTTAGAGGGAGGACAAACTAAATACTATAGGGAAATGCCCGTAATCAGTTGGCCATGCCTAGTGGGCATCGCCCCTCCTCTGAAGGTTGACGGGGGGTTCCTCAGCGTCAGTATATTCCCCGCAGCTGCTGGGGAAGGGGGGGGGGGGGGGTAGGGCGTCCCAGCCCCTCAGCAGAAAACCTAAGTCTGGGCCTTTTTTTTTTTATTTTTTTTTATTAAATTTTTTTTTTTTTTTTCTGTTTTTTTTATTTTGGTCAGGGGGGTGTTCAGTGCAGCGGGGGGGCCGGGTTTCCCCAAGGGAACCCCCTTGGGCCACGGGAAATGGGAACGATGCTTTGTCAAGATGAATCAGGCGTGGATCGGCCAGGATTTCCCCCAAACCCCAAAGCCTTGGCGTCAGACTACATCAGCAGACGCCTCACCAAACTTTTGAGAAATGAGTTGGGTTCAAACTCCCCCTCGCCATATTTTGATGCCGCCCCCCGCCTGATGCCCCACATCTGTGACAATTTCTCCATTGCCCCCAACCCTCTTTTCAGGGATGGTATTGCCACCCCCCTCCCACTTGTCATTTGCCACTTGTGGCCCTTCCCGTTTTTGCCACTCCGAATTCATTGTCACTGTGACCCCTGCTGCTGCCCTGACCTCCCCTGGTATTGTGCCCACTTGTGGCCTACTCCTGTTTTTGACCTCCAATGTCATTGTCCCTTTGACCTCTGTGCGTGCTGTGACTCCCAAAATTGTCTTGTGCCCCTCTGTGGGCCTACTTCTTTTTTTCCACCTCCGAATTGTCATTGTCCACTGTTGACCCTTGCTGCTGCTTTCCTGCCTCCACACTGTGTCATTGTGCCACACTGGGGCCCCTTTATGTTTTGCCACCCAGAATGTAATTGTCCATCCCTGACCTAATGTGCTGATCCCTCCCCTCCACACTGTCCCTTTGTCCCTCTGTCTACCTTTGTGCGTGCCTGCCCTCACACTGTGTCTTGTGCCAATCTGGGGGCCTATGCTGTTTTTGCCACCTCCAAAATGTCATTGTGCCACTGCCTGACCTTTTGGGGTGCTCGTGCCCTCCACACTGTATTGTGCCCTCTTGACCTCATGCTGCTGCTGCTGTACCCCCCACACTTGTCATTGTGCCCTCTGTGGCCTACTATGTTTTGCCACTCCGAATGTCTTTTGTGCCACTGTTGACTATGCTGGGGCCCGTGACCTCACACTTTTGTATTGTGCCAACTTGGCCTCTACTGTTTTGCCATAGAATGTCATTGTCCCATCCCTGACCTCATGTGCTGCTGCCAGCCCTCCACACTGTGATTGTGCTCTGTCTGCTATGCTGCTGCTGCCGTGACCTCCACCTGTGTCATTGTCCCCACTTTTGGCCAACTCCTGTTTTTGCCACCCCCAAAAGTATTGTGCCACCTCTGCTATGCTGTCCCGCCTCACCCCACATCTGTCCTAATGTTGCCACGGGTCTCAGCTTTTTTTTTTCCAGCTTTCGCTGGTTGAATTTATCGGAAAATTCCCGTTGAGTGTTTTGGTCAGTTTTGCCCTCTTAAGTGCCAGGGAATTTTATAGAAAAGCGTTTAAGGGGGGGGCAGTCATCTGCGTGTAAACAAAGGGACACAACATTGTATGAAGACCAAACCCAACTCCCTCTGCATATTTAAGCATGGCACAAGTTCTACCATCCTGAGGTTGTGGCCTGGGAAAAAAGCTGCTTTTTTAACGGGTTATCCCCAAATAATTCGGACCGAATTTATTTTTGTCGGGAAATTCGGCGAAGTGACCGAACCGAATTTTTGAGAAATTCGCCCATCTCTAGTATATGTTTTAATTGGTACTATTTTAGGCTACATAATCATTCTTGATCACTTTGTATTCCATATTTGTAAGGCAGGATGAACAAAAACAGAAATTTTGGAATTTTTTTTTGTTGTTCACTCTGCAGGTTATATTTGTAGCTCAGAATGTTATGGATGCTTTGATACCAATTATGTGTAATTTTGTATATTTTTAGCATTTATCACAGGGAAAGAAGTATATTTGTTTTAATCTATTTTTTACATTTTCACATTTTTCTTACTCCTATTTGGTCCAACTATGGGACTAGAGACTATGTATTGCAAAGTAGTTTTCCCTAGTCACTCAACCTATTAGACCCCCAACTGCTCTTTACTAGTGATGAGCGATTGGAAAAATTTGTTATCTGTCAATAGTCGATACGGCAAATTTTATGCCGATATCCGAAGTGATAATAGTTATGCGTGACCATTTTAAAATCTAGGGGAGAGGAAAAACAGTTCTTTTACACCCCAAAAAGGGGTGGAGAAACGTAATTAACATCCCAAAAGGAAACGGATAAGCTAAATCTTAGGGAAGAAAATTAGGCAACAGAGTCACAGAAAAAAAGTCAGCTATTCACTATCCCGTCCTGTACCACAGCATGACTTTAACCCCTGCAGCCCCAAGATTAAAAAGTGCCGAAGGAGTATTTTTGCCAACATTTTATTTTAAACTGGAGATTGATTTCCCCTGCCTGGAACGCAGCATGCCCTTAAAACCTGTCTGACCCAAGATTAAAAAGTCCCGGAAAAAAAAAAGGGTTTTAAACCACCATTTTTGTTGAATGGACTTAACTATGCTTGTCCGGACCGCAGCTGCCCCCAAAACCACATAGGCATGTTGATTAAAATTTGGGCCCATGATGGGAGGACGGGGGGTAAGACGTGGAGCGGTTGCATTAACCCACTGAAAAAAAAGATTGGCGAGGCTTTTCGTTAGAGATTCACGGGCCCAATTGGCGATGACAGGCCTGACGGTCTGCAACCGATGCCCGTGGCTTGCGTGTTGTCGCCAGACTGGAAAGCCCCTCTCTTGTCCCTTCCTCCAGCCTAGTCTCTTTGCTCGCTTACCCCCTTTTTTGGTCCTGTTCGAAAGCTCAAAATTTAAGAAGGGATGGAAGGTTTTTTACAGTTCTTATTTAAAGAGGGGAAATCACAGCTATTTTAAATCCCTAATTTTCCCACAGCCAACTGGATTGAAAAAGAATTGTTTCTGCGAATACCCGTGAAAAATTTCGGTCTGGGGGGAAAAAACCCTAAAAAAAATCAACAGTGTTCTTCCTTTGTCCCCGGGATTTTTAAATGCCCCTAGAAAATGGAATTGATAGTTTTCAACAAATTCATTTTAAGGCGCTTCTGCGCCAAATGAGATTCACAGAGGAATAAAAATATTCGAAGTTTCCGGGAGAGAAATTGCTTTTTTTCAGCAATGACAAACGAGAACAGTTCAGAAAATTTTTCTATCAAAAAAGGGGCTATTTTTAAAAAAATGGTGCGAACAAAGTGCAAACAGTATTTAAAAATTATAGGATACGAAAAGGTGGTTTTTTCCACCCAATGAAATTTCATGCAGTTACTAGAAAATTTCTGACCTAATAAAATCAAAAGTGGGTCTTTGACAAAACTGGGCTGCACAAATTAAAGGTTATATTTCACCTCGGTGGGGTGTGTGGCAAAACTTCAAACATTTTCCCAAACAGGGGTTTAAAGTTTCCCGGCCTATAGTTTCCAGGATCACTTTTTGCCCCCCTTTTTAATATTGGCTCAATTTGCTTGCGCCACCCTTTTGGACATCCCCCAAATTTTTATACAGCCCAAAAAATATTAAAAATGGGGGCCTATCTTCCATCCCCTAACCCCCTTGGACATGGGGGTGTATCGTAGGGCCGGGATTTGTTATTTTAATTTTTCCAAAGGCGGGTTTTTCTTTTTCCCGGGGTTAGCAAGAAAATTTGGGTTGGAATTTACCCTCCTTTTCTAAAGGAGGTATCCTCCTCGGTAAAAACAGTGGAGAAGAAATTGTTTAATGGTTTGCTTTTTTTCATGCCTCTATGTTCTCCTAGTTTTTTTAAAGGGCCAACATTTTCTTTTTTAATCTTTTTACTATTTATATAGTTAAAAAATATTTTGGGGTTGTTTTTACTTTCTATGGCAATACGTCTTTTGTTCCCAGATTTGCTGCTTTTATCATTATTTTACACACTTTATTTTCTTCCTATAGCTTCTTAGCGCCTCTTCACTGCCCTCCTGTTTTAGTAGCTGAGACATTTTATTTTTGTTTTTTATTGCCTTCTTTCATCTCTGTTGTTCACTTTTGGGTTTTTCCGGTTTCTAATTATTTTTTTACCATATGGTATGTACCTCTCACAGTGGGCGCCTAAGATGTTTTTAAAGATCTCCCATTTATTTTTGTGCTGCTATTTTTAAACACCTTGTCCCAGTCAATACAGTTTAGTGCCTCTCTAAGCAGGATAAAATTAGCCTTCCTCAAATTCAGTGTTTTTGTGGCTCCCTGACAAAAAGCTCTATTGAAGGATAAATGGAAGTTTTATTATATTATGGTCAATTCCCTAGGTGCCCCTCAACCTGAACCTTTGTTACTCTGTCAGGTCTATTAGTCAATATTAAGTCTAGAAGGGCCTTTCCTTTAGTCGGTTCCTGCACCCTTTGGGAAAGGTAATTTAGTTATAGACAAAAACCTGTTTCCTTTGTGAGAGCTACAGGTTTCAGATTCCCAATTTATGTCTGGGTAGTTAAATTTCCCCAAAAATAAAACCTCTTTTCTGATTAGATGCTTCATCTATTTTGCTGAGGAGCATATCTTCTTTTGGGTTCTGTTATATTTAGGGGCTTATAGCAGATCTATTAGAATTATATTACTGTTATACCCCCATGTATATTTACCCATAATTTGATTCCCCCTGTTTTACCTGTACCTATATCTTCCGCAGTGTTGGCTTCAGACTGGATTTTACATTTGAGACAGACACCTCCCCCTTCCGGTGTTTACGGTACTTCTAAAAAGACTGTAACCCAGCAAGTTAAACGCCCAGTCGTAGCTCTCGTCCAGCCCTGTCTCAGTTTCCCCACTATGTCATATTTTTATTCTGCAATTAATACTTCTAGGTCATTTATTTTGTTTGGTAGATCCTGGCATTGGTTAGCATGCAAATTTTGAGATTTTTCCAGTTTTTATTCCTTTCCCCCTATTTTTTTAAAACGATTGTACACCCCTCCCTCCCCCAAAAAACTGATTTATTCTAATTCCCAGTCTCTATCTTCCTATCTTGCACGTATATGTGTAGTTTTCCCCCCCCCCGTCCTAGTTTAAATATTCATCAGCTTCCCTAGCCATTTTGCCCCCCAATACAGCTGCCCCTCCCCATTTAGGTGCAGCCCACCTAGCATAGAGTTTACCCAAAGACAGAGTCACCCCATTTCCCCAAAAACCCAAACCCCTTTTTTCCTACACAATTTTTTACCCACTTTTCCCTCTTAATTCCCTGCTCTCTGGGGGCCCCGTGGAAAGGTAATTTTTCTAAAAATATTCCCTTGGAGGTAAATCTTTTTTTAGGACACTCCACCCCTTAACTTTGTCTTGGTCCCTTTGTGGCCCATGACAGTTGGTTCTCCCAGCCCCCTAGCAATCTGTACCCCGATCCGCGATATGTCAAACCCGGGGCCCCCAGGAAAAACTATGTTCGACGATCCGGTCTTTGTGGCAGACCCCCCTGTCGTGCCCTTAAATGGACCCCAACTACTGCCCCGGTCTAGTTGACCTGCACTCCTTTCCCCAAAATCTTATGGGCAGACAATGTATTTCGGCCCCGACCCCCCCTCATCCCCCAATTTGAAAATTTGTTGGGAGTGCCAATTAGGACTACCCTCTTCCCTCTACCCTTCTTTCAAACTGTTACCCAGCTAGTGCCTCATGTTCCTGCACCCCATTCTACCACCCTTCCCCCAGCATCTACCCCTGCAGTTGATTTCAGTGGGCAGCCGGCTCGTTCCAAATTTGGAAAAAGGGTTAAGGGTTTCCCTTGCTCTTTAGATCCAGGATAGGGGGTTCTAAATGTGCAGTATGCAAAATCCCGCACAGCAGTTGGACCTCGAAATGTTGGTCAAGGGTGGATACATTGCAAGGGTTTTGCATGGACAGCATTGTCAAAAAATGGAACTCAGGGGGTGTTACCAAAGAAAAAGAAAATTAGATACACTTGGAAAAAACAGCCATCGCACGCTCAGAAAAGCTTAGGCTACCCTTTGCTTTTTCCATTTGATCCCAAAATTTCAAGAGCAACTTCCTTTTAGAATAAAGAGAATGTGTTCTGAGCGAGCTGTATTGAGGAGAGTCTAGCAATGTCCCGCCTTTTGTGGAGAAGACACTGTAAATGTGATGAACAGGGAAAAGTGCCTATGCCAAAAAAGGTCATTTGATTTTTCCGCAATGAAACCATACACGCACAGTCATGATCGCACACCCCGCTCCCTGCTCTTGCCTTTAAAAACCCCCAAAATGACAGGAATGCCAAAATGGCGGTAGTAAAAGATTTTGTGAGATTCCACCCAAAATATTGTGTGTCGGAAATTTTGATCAACCTAAAAATCGTGCCGATTTTTTTTGTCGATTATTCGCTCATCCCCACTCTTTACATGGCCCGAAATTTAGCGGTTTAAATTTGGGCATGGGGAATGTGGCCCTTTTTTTCTGGTTGTGTTTAAAAAATTACAAGACCCAATGAATCTCCAGTCTTCAAAAAAAAAAGTGATTTGCAGCTTTCAGCAGCTCTTTCTGCGTTATACGGAAGGACTTTGTCGGGTTGGCTGTCTCAGGCTTGGGATCTGCAGGCTGAGCAGTGTTGAAACAATCCCACCCTGATACATTTGTATGAAAAACTCTGTGGTGACGGGGCCCCCAGCCATCCTGACGGGGGGAGTCGACAAGCCTTGGGGGACCCGGGGCCGCTCCAATCGCTGCAGGGGCTTATCCGGGAAAAACTTTTAAAAACTCCTAAAGGCTGAGGCTGGCCTGTGTTTTCCCTGGCTCTCATGTTACTTTTTTGGTTTTTGTGTTTTGCTTATTGTATACCTGCCCCCGGCTTGTCCCCTTTTTTGTGCTTGCTTCCGTTTGCTTTTACCTCGGTTGTTTACGTTTATTCCTCTGGTTCTGATTTGTGGCTTTGGCGTTCCCTATTTGATATTTACCCGGACTTTTAAAACTCTTCTTTTCTGACGGCCCCTGCACTTTAGAGCGCGGGGACTTTCCCCCGTTGCCGTCTCCCCACCTAGGGCAGGTCAAGTAGGCAGGGACAGTGGGTGGGTTCCGTTGGGGCTCACTGCACCTCCCTTGAGTAAATTTCACAGGCCGAAAAAGTATGCTCTCCCAATCACTATGGACCCCTGCAGCTCTGGTAGAGCAGATGCGGGGCTTACCGCTAGCCCAGGATTGGCGCTGATTGTAGAACAACGGAGGTCCCAAGTCAGAGGGTCCCTGCATTCCCTTCCCCTTGGGGAAACCCCCTTTACCCAGTTCCCTGACGGGTTTTTGCAGGTAACAGGAAGCCTTTGTGGCTTTTAGAGAGGGTTGTCGCCTGTATTTTGGCTCGCCCCCTTACCTAGGAAATGAGGAAAAAAGGGTGGGAATTGTTTGTCCTTATACAGGCTCTCCCCGGAGGGGCCCTTTTTTTACCCAGACTCACCCGAACTGTTTTGTGGAAAAGGTTTTTTGCCCCTTTAGGGGTACTCTTTAATGACCGATAGGGGAAATGTGGTGAGGCTCAGCTCCACCCTTGGGCGGGGGAGAAGACTGTGGATGAGTTTTGCTCTAATTTCGTCGTGGGTTTGGGTTTCCGTCTGGGTGGAACGTGCAGCTCTCAGATGCCAGTTTAGATTAGGGTTACTGCCTGTGAAGGATTTTTTGGTGGCTTACCCTACCCTGGTCTTTGATGAGGCCAGGGATGGCCCTTCTTGGCAGCGTTTTTGGGAGGAAGGCAGGAAAAGGTTCCCCCCTCGGGGTCCACACCCTGGTCACCCCCAAACCGTTGTTTTCCCATTTAACCCGAGGAGCCCCTGAAAATGGGGGCTTTTTCTGTCATTGTGGTAGTGACCCTTTGGATACTGCGCATCCAGGGGGGGTGCTTTACTGTAGAGAAGATGGACCAGAATTCGGGAATGCCAAAAGGAAGACCGGTCGGGAAAAAAATCCAGCCCAGGTGGTCGCAGCAGGATCCCTAGGCGGCAGTATTTCTTATTGTATTAATAAATTGCTGTACCCGTTAAGATTTTTTTATTGTGTGTCCTGTTCTGGGAGTGCGTTGTGGATTCTGGATCAGCTTCTAAATTTTTTTGTGGTCTTTGCCAAACTCGGGGCCTCCTTGTAGACCGTATCTGACCGCTGCGGGTAGTGGCTATTGCTCCACCCACTGCTGGGGCGCAACCCTATTGTCCCCTGAGTGGAGAGGGTGGTCAGACCCATACTATTAAAAAGTGTATTTTTCGTATGGGGGGTGCCGTGATGGGGTTTTTGGGGGGCTCCCCTGGTTTCAAAAAAATAATCAGTGTTTGAGGGAATTCAGGAAAAGTCAGGTGGGGACGTGGTGGTTGACGATGTTCTTCCTGCTGGGCAATACGTGTGCAGGCTAATTTTCATCTGGAAAGCGGGGGGGCCGGGTTTGGGCCTATGCGGCTCTTGTAAAGTTTGGCGGGGGCTAAGGTTCCCAGAAATCATCTCTGGTGAACTATGCCTCCTCTGTCCCCAAACGTCCTTTGTGGTTCAGGGATGGCAAAACCGGGTGGTTTATCAGCTAAAATTTCCCCCCTTTTGTTAAAAAAAGTTTTCCCGTTTCTTTGCACTCGTTAATGTATTTAGGGGGGCCCTCCCCCTTTTTAAAAATTTTTTCCAGTTTGGGTTAAAAGCTTTAAAAAAAAAAAAAGTGTAAAAATTTTTTTGGGGTGTAAATAAATTCTAAAATGACGCATGCCAAAAATAAGATGATACCAAATTGAATTTTCATGAAGTCAGTTGGGAGAATTTCCAAACTAGGAAATCAAAGGTGGGGCCCTATTATCGATGAGCTCACAAAAAACCACTGATTTTCCCAAGGAAATTTTTCTAATAGTTGGGGTGTCCCAACTCTTCCACCGATAACAGAAATTAAGGGAAGTATGGACCTGGCATAATGGAATTCAACATGGCAGATTCTTTGTTTATGAAGGAGATAAGCCATTGCGTGTTTCTAATTTTTCTCTCCTTTTTAGGGAGCCCAGGTATGTTTTGATGACTGAAGTGTTGGGGGCAGGAAGAGCTTCCAAAGAATGGGAGTTGTCCCCTGTCATTTCCCCTTTTCAGTGTTATGCCCCCCACTTGGTAACAAAAGATCAGACAACTCTAACCCCCAAAACATTCTTTCCCACAACATCTGCCATTAAAGGGAGTCAAGAAGCCACCATACACATTAGGTGGTCAGTCAGTCCTGTCCAAATCAGTGGGTTTAAAAAATCTGTTCTTTTTAGCCCAAATTTAAGTTGTTCACAGACTCAAAATTTTTGTCACTATTAGGGGGGACATGTCTGAAAAATGTCTTGGTCTAAGAATTTTATTTTTGCCCATGGAAAATAAACAGGGTTCCCCCTTTTATTTCAAATAGTGCTCTGAAAAAATGAAAGGGGTGCTTGATTGGTTTTCTATGGGCAACAAGAAAATTTAGCCCGCTTTTTTAACATGTTCCCTTGACCAAAAAAAATGGTGTCTGGACCCGAATACAAAATGTCGCCCAATGTTTTGCTGTGACTGTGAGAAATGATAAGTATGTTGTCGCTAATGCAATAAAAAAGGTATATGGTTATCGATCTTGAATCCTAATGGTATTTACTGTATGTGAGAGGACCTAAAAAATAGAGAAAAGCATAAGGGGGGTTGATATGGGGTTTGTTATCTTTAATGTCCAGATTTTTACAAGATTTTTTATATCCATTGATTATAGTTACAAAAACATGTCTGTGACAACCCATAAATAATTTTTGGGAAACTTATAGATGCCAAAATTATTTAGTGTGGTCAGTTTTTCCGAATAACATTAAAAAATCGGGTTTCTTGATGTACTGATAAAAAATGCGCAATTTGTTTCTGAAATGGACTTTTATTTAATAATTATGAAAATGAACTTTTGTTTTTAAAATTTTCTTTTTTTCAAATCAGATCTGCCAGAAAATTTGGTTTGCAAACTGTTTCTTCATCTTTTCCTTGACATGTACAGGCTTAATCCCTAAGCTCCACTCAAATTAACGGCCTCCGCTTTCGTTTGTAAAACTTTTGGTAATGAAAAAGTGGCCCCGTATAGAGTCTCACTCTTATTAGAAAAAGATCTTTGCAGTAAAAATTTTCTGCCATTTTAGTATCCTTTTATGTGGTCCTCCTTATAACCATAAATTATTTGCTAAAGACGTTGCTAATCTTCTCATTGGTTTCCTGTGCAAAAACTGTATGAAAATCGGTTGATAAATTTTTGGTTTTTTTA